>JXCR01044287.1:3069-16073 GCA_002079205.1 Phalaenopsis hybrid cultivar
CATCAAAAAGACTATCTAGCACCCTAAATCCTAGCCTAGCACACTATCTAACAAAAAGTGCATCAACCTAGTATCGAAGTGTGGGGTAAGTTTTGGTATGGTATGACTTTGGCGGGGTCACTTTACTGGCCCCATTCTAAGGATAAAAAAAAATCTAAAAAGTGTCACAAAAGGGAATGACACTAGTTAGATTCACTGGATTCTTAGTACAGTCATACTCATGTCAGTTCCGATGACTTAACTCACATTGCTCATTGAGATTGGCCCAGCAAGCAATGCTCGTTAAGGCATCGCGACCAACACGGAAGTCACTCTCCTAACGGTTCTGGCTCGCTATCCATGCAAACATGCAAATGCAAATGTTAATGCAGGCAAATCAAAACATATAAATAGTGATAAAGAGTTAACCATGAAGGCAGTGACTCGTAGAAATTAGCATACCGTAGCGGTAGTGGCCCCAAAAAGATGGGCATGTCGTGGTGGCAGTGGCTCTAAGAGGTATGCTAATAAGGCAATAAAACAAAGGTGGACATACCGTGGTGGTAGTGGCCCTAAGAAGATGGACATGTCGTTGCGGCAGCGGCCCAAAAAGAGGGTATGCCGGTAAGGCAGTGACCCAAAGGTGGGCATGTCGTAGCGGCAGGGGCCCAAAAAGAGGGTATACCGGTAATGCAGTGACCCGGAGGTAGGCATGTCGTAGCGGTAGCGACCCGAAAAGAGGATATACCGGTAAGGAAGTGACCCCGAGGTGGGCATGCCGTAGCGACAGGGGCCCAAAAAGAGGGTATACCGATAAGGTAGTGACCCGGAGGTAGGCATGTCGTAACGGCAGGGGCCCGAAAAGAGCGTATGCTCGTAAGACAGTGACCCGAAAGAATGCAACTGAAGTAGATGATATTAATCATGCAGACAAACATGTACATGCACATACACAACATATAAATAAGCAAGTGGTCGGTCGATCGGAATGGAAAATTCGATCAATCCAAAGTGTTGTATCAATCGAGCCCGGGTAGTCGGCTGAAACACAAGTGATGTGACTGGTTTTGGATAACCGACCGAGCCACAAGTGGTGCAAGTGTAAGTGCAAATGCAAGGTGCAGGTGCAAGGTGCAAGTGCAAATGCAAGGTGCAGAGTGCAGGGTGCAAGGTGCAGAGTGCAGGGTGCAAGGTGCAAGGTGCAAGTGCAAATTCAAGGTGCAAAGTGCAGGTGCAAGTGCAATATATGACATAAAATATGTAACATGCAAGATATGCATATGCACACAACGAGGCTCATATGACCACATATGATAGCGAGTCACGCTCGTACTAACAACCTTACCTAAAAAACCTAAGGTTTAGACCCTTGGATATGCGGCATCGCCGCCTCCAGCTTTGGTGTGAGAATGTGAGGAGTTTTCTCCCTAAATCTCTAAAGGGAAAACTCTCCACAAGGTCGCGAAATGTGCTAGCTACAAAGCTTTTCCCATTTCGCGAACTCCAGACTTTGCAAAGCGAGTCAGCTACAAAGTTTCTCTTGTTTTGCCAAGTCCGACCCTCTAGCTTCTCCAAGTAAAGCTGGGGAAACCCAAAGCAAGGGGAGTGAGAGNACAAACTCCAGACTTTGCAAAGCGAGCCAGCTACAAAGTTTCTTTTGTTTTGCCAAGTCCGACCCTCTAGCTTCTCCAAGTAAAGCTGGGGAAACCCAAAGCAAGGGGAGTGAGAAACTCCGACTCATCGGGACTTGTGCTAAGACTCACAGTAAAAGGGAGACACTCGGCTCTACGGGGGGTGTTTGGTTACGCACAGGAAATTCTAACCTAAAGGCTCTAGGAAATCGACGATCCATTAAGCAGACNGACTCCGACTCATCGGGACTTGTGCTAAGACTCACAGTAAAAGGGAGACACTCGGCTCTATGGGGGGTGTTTGGTTACGCACAGGAAATTCTAACCTAAAGGCTCTAGGAAATCGACGATCCATTAAGCAGACACATCGTCATGCCGACCTATGCCGGCGCACGCACCCCTTGTGGGCGATCCAACCCACACGCCTAGACACCGCTAAAACCTAGGACCAAGTAGAAGTTAGAGAACCTCACCACCGTGACGGTTGTAGACGCGTTCTCTTTGCTTGTGCCAAGCTCGTCGATGTCCGATCCATGCTCCAGTGTGCCTCGTAAAACGTACACAGGACAAAAATAAATCTAATAAGGGCAAGAGAGGAAGGGATCAGTGAGGTAGTGAGGTAGGCGAAGTACCGGAAAATAAAAAATTTAGCATATAAAAATATGCAACACCAAAAAAAGGTACCTTCGCGAGAGAGGTTCGCTCGNACTCGTCGATGTCCGATCCATGCTCCAGTGTGTCTCGTAAAACGTACACAGGACAAAAATAAATCTAATAAGAGCAAGAGAGGAAGGGATCAGTGAGGTAGTGAGGTAGGCGAAGTACCAGAAAATAAAAAATTTAGCATATAAAAATATGCAACACCAAAAAAAGGTACCTTCGCGAGAGAGGTTCGCTCGACGACGGTGAAAGAGATGGAGTTTTCCTCGCAAAGGAAGAGACGCTTGCACCTCCTCAAACAGTGGCAACGCTCACTGCCCGACAACGTCAAAGTGCTACGGTGAATTATCCGATCGCCGGGAAGGTAGGACTGCGAGGTGGAGGACTTCACTCACCGGTGGTGCACACCGTGAGTGAAGGAAGCGCAGAGGAGATCCCAAAATATGTCGTGCTCCTCGCTGATTTTATCCGGCGTAAATNTCGGGAAGGTAGGACTGCGAGGTGGAGGACTTCACTAACCGGTGGTGCACGCCGTGAGTGAAGGAAGCGCAGAGGAGATCCCAAAATATGTCGTGCTCCTCGCTGATTTTATCCGGCGTAAATACGACGTTGACGAGTGACAAGGACGGCGAGGAGGAAGAGATCCGATGGAGGCTAGTGGGGTCTTATATTTTCGCGGAAGTAAGAGAAGCGGGAACTTCTCTGTCGTGAAAATAACAGCGACGAGGAAGAACCAAAGTTCTTCTTCTTCAAGGACTTTCAGAACGAGGTTCGCCGAGGAGAAGAAGAATAAGAAGACGGATATCAGAGTGGAGCCGGCGGTGAGCGGCGCCGGCGACGGAGGAGATGGATGCGGGAGTTTTTCGTGAGTCAAGAGAGCGGTTCTGTGTCTTGAACGAGGGAGGCCGAACGATTCCTTTGTGTCCTGAAAAATATCGGAGCTTTTTGAGGAGAGAGACGCGTCAAAAAGTGCATAGAAATATAATTTATTATAATTTTATATATGCATGTACTATTTCTCTCTCTCTCTTTTTTTAAACTACATGGGACCATTTTTTTTCATTATTTTGTTTTGTGCGGGTGAGAAAAAAAAAAAAGAATAGGAGGAGAGAGAGAGGGTGAGTTGCCATGGGTGAGAAGATAGTGAATTTTTTATTATTATATACATTTTTTAATTATTTGATAATATTATAATATAATAATTATNTTTTTTTTAAACTACATGGGACCATTTTTTTTCATTATTTTGTTTTGTGCTGGTGAGAAAAAAAAAGAATAGGAGGAGAGAGAGAGGGTGAGTTGCCATGGGAGAGAAGATAGTGAATTTTTTATTATTATATACATTTTTTAATTATTTGATAATATTATAATATAATAATTATAATATCTCTCCCGCATTTTAACTCGGATATATCCTCGCAGCGAAGTGGACGTCATTCTTGACTAAATTCTACGTTCCGAACGCATCAGCATGGTCCGTTTTGTCATCCGGGGTCATTCAGACCATTTTTTTCGACTATCGAGCCCAAAACGATAATTTACATATTTTCACTCCGCCTGCGAAGCCGTAGTGAAGTGGCCATCCTCCATAAGTGAAATCGACGTTCCAGACACACTGGCAGGGTTTGTTTCATCGTTCGAGTTCATCTGGACCACTTCTTCAAGAGATCGGGTCAATTCGAGCCAAAATTGTACGTGACGCGCCACATAATATATGTTGGCCCGATCAGAGTCGTCCAATGTGCCAAATGTCGACCGGTCTTCACCTAAGCGAAAGTCATAGCCTAGCGGAATGACCCCGACTACGTGCCCCTCAACACGCGTCGAAAAGGTCTCGGGTGGGTGTCTGAACTATCGGAAGTTCGGACGGACTGTAGACTATCCCGAGTCGAGCAGATGGACACCTTACACTCGTGACATCAAAAAATTGATGCCAACAGGGTCANTGGAAGTTCGGACAGACCGTAGACTATCCCGAGTCGAGCAGATGGACACCTTACACTCGTGACATCAAAAAATTGATGCCAACAGGGTCANAAGTCTGCGAAGCCGTAGTGAAGTGGTCATCCTCCATAAGTGAAATCGACGTTCCAGACACACTGGCAGGGTTTGTTTCATCGTTCGAGTTCATCTGGANTGAGCCATTCCTTAAAAGTGGGGGGAGCTAATAGCACCTGCAAACAAAAGGGTCAGAAATCATTACTTGCTCCCCCCATAGTGGTACCTGTGTGTGTGTATGAAAATAGGCATGGCTCCCTGCAGAAGAACGCCATAACACACTACCATACATATGCAACATGCAATCACATCACAAGCATAATGTAAAAGAAAGATATCTGGCTAGGGCAACTAATCCAGCAGAGAACAATAGCCAGAGATCAAAAAGACTATCTAGCACCCTAAATCCTAGCCTAGCACATTATCTAACAAAAAGTGCATCAACCTAGTATCGAAGTGTGGGGTGAGTTTTGGTATGGTATGACTTTGGCGGGGTCACTTTACTGGCCCCATTCTAAGGATCCAAAAAAATCTAAAAAGTGTCACAAAAGGGAATGACACTAGTTAGATTCACTGGATTCTTAGTACAGTCATACTCATGTCAGTTCCGATGACTTAACTCACATTGCTCATTGAGATTGGCCCAGCAAGCAATGCTCGTTAAGGCATCACGACCAACACGGAAGTCACTCTCCTAACGGGTCTGGCTCGCTATCCATGCAAACATGCAAATGCAAATGCTAATGCAGGCAAATCAAAACATATAAATAGTGATAAAGAGTTAACCATGAAGGCAGTGACTCGTAGAAATTAGCATACCGTAGCGGTAGTGGCCCCAAAAAGATGGGCATGTCGTGGTGGCAGTGGCTCTAGGAGGTATGCTAATAAGGCAATAAAACAAAGGTGAACATACCGTGGTGGTAGTGGCCCTAAGAAGATGGACATGTCGTTGCGGCAGCGGCCCAAAAAGAGGGTATGCCGGTAAGGTAGTGACCCAAAGGTGGGCATGTCGTAGCGGTAGGGGCCCAAAAAGAGGGTATACCGGTAATGCAGTGACCCGGAGGTAGGCATGTCGTAGCGGTAGCGGCCCGAAAAGAGGATATACCGGTAAGGAAGTGACCCCGAGGTGGGCATGCCGTAGCGACAGGGGCCCAAAAAGAGGGTATACCGATAAGGTAGTGACCCGGAGGTAGGCATGTCGTAACGGCAGGGGCCCGAAAAGAGCGTATGCTCGTAAGACAGTGACCCGAAAGAATGCAACTGAAGTAGATGATATTAATCATGCAGACAAACATGTACATGCACATACACAACATATAAATAAGCAAGTGGTCGGTCGATCGGAATGGAAAATTCGATCAATCCAAAGTGTTGTACCAATCGAGCCCGGGTAGTCGGCTGAAACACAAGTGATGTGACTGGTTTAGGATAACCGACCGAGCCACAAGTGGTGCAAGTGTAAGTGCAAATGCAAGGTGCAGGTGCAAGGTGCAAGTGCAAATGCAAGGTGCAGAGTGCAGGGTGCAAGGTGCAGAGTGCAGGGTGCAAGGTGCAAGGTGCAAGTGCAAATTCAAGGTGCAAAGTGCAGGTGCAAGTGCAATATATGACATAAAATATGTAACATGCAAGATATGCATATGCACACAACGAGGCTCATATGACCACATATGATAGCGAGTCACGCTCGTACTAACAACCTTACCTAAAAAACCTAAGGTTTAGACCCTTGGATATGCGGCATCGCCGCCTCCAGCTTTGGTGTGAGAATGTGAGGAGTTTTCTCCCTAAATCTCTAAAGGGAAAACTCTCCACAAGGTCGCGAAATGTGCTAGCTACAAAGCTTTTCCCATTTCGCGAACTCCAGACTTTGCAAAGCGAGTCAGCTACAAAGTTTCTCTTGTTTTGCCAAGTCCGACCCTCTAGCTTCTCCAAGTAAAGCTGGGGAAACCCAAAGCAAGGGGAGTGAGAGACTCCGACTCATCGGGACTTGTGCTAAGACTCACAGTAAAAGGGAGACACTCGGCTCTATGGGGGGTGTTTGGTTACGCACAGGAAATTCTAACCTAAAGGCTCTAGGAAATCGACGATCCATTAAGCAGACACATCGTCATGCCGACCTATGCCGGCGCACGCACCCCTTGTGGGCGATCCAACCCACACGCCTAGACACCGCTAAAACCTAGGACCAAGTAGAAGTTAGAGAACCTCACCACCGTGACGGTTGTAGACGCGTTCTCTTTGCTTGTGCCAAGCTCGTCGATGTCCGATCCATGCTCCAGTGTGCCTCGTAAAACGTACACAGGACAAAAATAAATCTAATAAGGGCAAGAGAGGAAGGGATCAGTGAGGTAGTGAGGTAGGCGAAGTACCGGAAAATAAAAAATTTAGCATATAAAAATATGCAACACCAAAAAAAGGTACCTTCGCGAGAGAGGTTCGCTCGACGACGGTGAAAGAGATGGAGTTTTCCTCGCAAAGGAAGAGACGCTTGCACCTCCTCAAACAGTGGCAACGCTCACTGCCCGACAACGTCAAAGTGCTACGGTGAATTATCCGATCGTCGGGAAGGTAGGACTGCGAGGTGGAGGACTTCACTAACCGGTGGTGCACGCCGTGAGTGAAGGAAGCGCAGAGGAGATCCCAAAATATGTCGTGCTCCTCGCTGATTTTATCCAGCGTAAATACGACGTTGACGAGTGACAAGGACGGCGAGGAGGAAGAGATCCGATGGAGGCTAGTGGGGTCTTATATTTTCGCGGAAGTAAGAGAAGCGGGAACTTCTCTGTCGTGAAAATAACAGCGACGAGGAAGAACCAAAGTTCTTCTTCTTCAAGGACTTTCAGAACGAGGTTCGCCGAGGAGAAGAAGAATAAGAAGACGGATATCAGAGTGGAGCCGGCGGTGAGCGGCGCCGGCGACGGAGGAGATGGATGCGGGAGTTTTTCGTGAGTCAAGAGAGCGGTTCTGTGTCTTGAACGAGGGAGGCCGAACGATTCCTTTGTGTCCTGAAAAATATCGGAGCTTTTTGAGGAGAGAGACGCGTCAAAAAGTGCATAGAAATATAATTTATTATAATTTTATATATGCATGTACTATTTCTCTCTCTCTCTTTTTTTAAACTACATGGGACCATTTTTTTTCATTATTTTGTTTTGTGCTGGTGAGAAAAAAAAAGAATAGGAGGAGAGAGAGAGGGTGAGTTGCCATGGGAGAGAAGATAGTGAATTTTTTATTATTATATACATTTTTTAATTATTTGATAATATTATAATATAATAATTATAATATCTCTCCCGCATTTTAACTCGGATATATCGTCGCAGCGAAGTGGACGTCATTCTTGACTAAATTCTACGTTCCGAACGCATCAGCATGGTCCGTTTTGTCATCCGGGGTCATTCAGACCATTTTTTTCGACTATCGAGCCCAAAACGATAATTTACATATTTTCACTAAGTCTGCGAAGCCGTAGTGAAGTGGTCATCCTCCATAAGTGAAATCGACGTTCCAGACACACTGGCAGGGTTTGTTTCATCGTTCGAGTTCATCTGGACCACTTCTTCAAGAGATCGGGTCAATTCGAGCCAAAATTGTACGTGACGCGCCACATAATATATGTTGGCCCGATCAGAGTCGTCCAATGTGCCAAATGTCGACCGGTCTTCACCTAAGCGAAAGTCATAGCCTAGCGGAATGACCCCGACTACGTGCCCCTCAACACGCGTCGAAAAGGTCTCGGGTGGGTGTCTGAACTATTGGAAGTTCGGACGGACTGTAGACTATCCCGAGTCGAGCAGATGGACACCTTACACTCGTGACATCAAAAAATTGATGCCAACAGGGTCACTAAGTGAAATTTATAGAGGATAATTGTTAATTGAATTAATAATCTGCCCTAGTTGGTTTTCTATATTTTTTATTACAGCCCCTTGACTTTCTAGCTGACTCTCCATTTGAATAATAATCTCTTCTCATAAATTCTTCCATTCACTCTATGGGTTGAAGTAAAAATTATGAGGAAAAAAAAATTCAACATTAAAACTGTCCTGATTATTCCAATTACATGTCTGGTTAAATTGATTATCTTCCCAAAATTGATTTTCTCCTCTAAAATTACTATTCTAGTTATAGTTCAAATGATTTTCTCAACGTGGATTGTAGTAATCAGAATAAGGATTGTATATCTCATGGCTAGTTTCAAAAGAGTTAGTCTCGATCAATTGTCCAAATGAATTTTCCTTAATATTTGGGGGCCCTTGAGGATAATTTTCTACAAATTGATTTAACTTCCTCGCAATATCTGCAACCTGAGAAGTTAAAGTAGTAAGCATATTTTCTTGAAAATTTGCTACCTTCTTGGGGTCTACTCTTTCGAAGCTACTAGTGTTATACTCCAAATCTGAATATTGATTATACAATCGGTCTACCATTTTTACATTAAATTCATGGAGTCTTTTCTGATTCATAGTCTTCCTAAAATTTTACTCTGGATCCGAGTCGCATAATTCAAGGTCTGCAGCTCTTGAACTATGCATACAAATTCAAGGACTTAACTAATAGGACATATATCAAAAATATTTTGGGTATTTTTGGATTTTCTTATAAAATAAACACAATAACTAAACACACTATATAATAATATTATATTTTCCAAATCTAAGTCTTACAGGTCCACTAAAATTCTTATCATTGCTTCCCTGACAAATGTGCCAAAAACTTGACCCAACCCACAATTACGCAAATTTTTTTACTTATAAAAGATTATCAAAAACTTGTCCCAAATTATATTCAGCGGCTAGTGTGAATAAATGAAATGATATAGAAATTTGGTAAGAAATATTCACACTAGAGGTACTATGCAAGTATACATATCATTTCAAGTAATGTAGGATTTCGCTTAAAACCTCAGTATCAATCCNTTAGAGGTACTATGCAAGTATACATATCATTTCAAGTAATGTAGGATTTCGCTTAAAACCTCAGTATCAATCCAATGAGGAAAGCAAAAATTCTTAATATTAACTTGCAAAACTTCTGTCTAAATTGCAAATAATATACTAGGAAAACAGTATCAAACTGTTGGTAAAATTTTAACACTAAATATAGGCAAAAAATAAAAATAAAGATTAAAAGACTAACAAAGTTTAAAAGATTAACAAAGTTTAAAAGAGAGTTTGAAATATTTTGAAAAGGATTCCCCTTGCAAAGAGATGTTAGTCAATGTAGGATTTGAATGATGAAGGAGATAAAATGATGTTTTGTGCTAAATAAGTGCATTCCTATTCTTTACCCCCTATTGGTATAAGCAAAGAATATTCGCTAACCTAGAGTTTTTCACCAGCTTGTGTAGTAGTGTTGAGTAGATTATGGTCTTTCACTTCCAGTTNTGTGCACACACACGATAATCCCACATTATTATTATATTTTGATGATTTAATAACTCTAAATTGGATATATTATATAATACATGAAAATTTTTTAAATAAACCATGGGTAAATCCTCATAATGCACTCGACCCAATGTGACATATTGCAATATAAAGGTTACATTTGGTTGGTAATAATTTTGTCTCCTTCACCATAAAGATCTTTTTTGTTCCTCCATCGCTCATTTGCATGGAATTTAATGTATATCTCTCTATATGTGACTTTTATCCCTAAACCCTAAACGCATATATAGAGACATATAAATTAAATTTCTATTTTATCACACAAAATTAAGTTATTATAGTACCCCTACTCATAATATTATAACCATATTTTTACTAAAAAAAAAAAATTAACGCTATTGCATTTTCATGATTTTATTATAAGTGCCCTATTACAATAATGTAAACCCNCACACACATGATAATTCCACATTATTATTATATTTTGATGATTTAATAACTCTAAATTGGATATATTATATAATACATGAAAATTTTTTAAATAAACCATGGGTAAATCCTCATAATGCACTCGACCCAATGTGACATATTGCAATATAAAGGTTACATTTGGTTGGTAATAATTTTGTCTCCTTCACCATAAAGATCTTTTTTATTCCTCCATCGCTCATTTGCATGGAATTTAATGTATATCTCTCTATATGTGTCTTTTATCCCTAAACCCTAAACACATATATAAAGACATATAAATTAAATTTCTATTTTATCACACAAAATTAAGTTATTATAGTACCCCTACTCATAATATTATAACCATATTTTTACAAAAAAAAAAAAAAAATTAACGCTATTGCATTTTCATGATTTTATTATAAGTGCCCTATTACAATAATGTAAACCCTAATAAGGAACAAGAAATGTAATACCCTGAGGAGTGCACATTTGTGCAAGTGTTTATGCATCTTTGTGAGTTAGATATGTTGTAATTTTGGTTGTAAAAAAAGTTTTCTTGCATGAACATCTCATGTTTGGTTTGTTAAGTAACTCATACGAAATTCATTTGTTAAGCAAGTGAAGCAAACATGAAATTTTCTTTTGAGCTCAATTTATAAACAAATTAAACTTGAACTGACATTTGCTTAAGCTTTTCATTTTGACTCAAGTTAATTAAGTAATTAAATATATAATATTTATTATAACTTATATTGATTGACATGTTGAATTTAAAAATAATTATAATTTATTATTACTTAAGTCATTTGAGCTATAAATTCGAGTTGAACTCAAGCTAAAAATGAACAAATAAACTTGAATCGACCAAAACATGAGCATGTTATTCATGAGTCATTTTGAGTATAAGCCAATTTTAAACAAAAAAATGAAAGAACGAACATAACTAAGTATGAAGCTCACTCAAACTTGGCATTTTTACCCCTAGTTATAAAAGTATAATTAAATAATAGTTAAAATCCATAATAATTAGGCTTTAATCTATTGAATTAAGAAAACCAAATGAAGCATTCTTGAAATTAATTTACTCTGCTTAGTATCATTGTCAAGAAAATGTAAGGAGATTATGAGAATAAACTTTAAATCTTCCACTAATTTGATTATTATACTTCTTGAACTTGGCTTGTTTCCCTCGATTTAAAATTACGGACCCATTCCCTCCCTTATTCCCCCCTTATTTTCTTTCTTTTTATTAAGATTTGTAAGAAAGATAAATATAAAATTATTTGCTAGATAAATGAGGATATTACTAATTTAAAATCAGAATTTAGAGTTCCAAAGGTGTGAAGGTTTTGTGGCCACCATATCTAAAAGGAGACGTGGTGGTCTTCCTCAACTTATCTCTTTGGTTAGTTTAGTCTTTTACCTTATAGTTTTTGTNAAATTTAGAGTTCCAAAGGTGTGAAGGTTTTGTGGCCACCATATATAAAAGGAGACGTGGTGGTCTTCCTCAACTTATCTCTTTGGTTAGTTTAGTCTTTTACCTTATAGTTTTTGTTTGTTTTCTTTAGTGGGAATCTTACCATACCTCTCCAGCATTCCAATATTTTTTTTTCATGATTTTTTTTTCCGATAATACCCTTGTTAAATTACCCTTTAATTGTTTGGCTCTAGAAGCTCTAGATAGAGCCTAATTCCACATGGTTTATGATCAATAAAAACACCTAAAAATTTCAAGATTATCTCTAAATCTAGTCTAAAGACATGTCTGCAACCTGAAAGAGAATTTNCAAAACACCTAAAAATTTCAAGATTATCTCTAAATCTAGTCTAAAGACATGTCTGCAACCTGAAAGAGAATTTTTGACTTATTTAATCCCTAATATTCTTTTGTCTAAAGAAAAATCTTTAATTTTGAATTTTTGTCTAGATTGATTCTTAGCATGACTTATTCTGATTATAAGTTTTTGAAAAAAAAAAATTAAAAAAGCTTAAAAAATCGTAAAACTTTACATAAGTTAAATAGACACATTACTCTAAGATTTTCNGTTTTTGTCTAGATTGATTCTTAGCATGACTTATTCTGATTCTAAGTTTTTGAAAATAAAAAATTAAAAAAGCTTAAAAAATCGTAAAACTTTACATAAGTTAAATAGACACATTACTCTAAGATTTTCAATGGATTTCAAGTCCTTAGATTATCAACGCCAAGAAGTTAAACAAGGAGGGTCCATATGCCTCCAAAGTTAAACATAGTATTTTCTTGTAAGGTGTTTCTAATTTATCTTACAAAAGTCTTAGTCTATTCTATGTGAAAACCAACCATTTCTTACAACCACATGTTGGAAATAAAAAAAGGTTTTTTAGTGAAGGATTTCTGGTAAAGTTAACATATGGGAAGAATTATATAAAAGTAGGCATGAAAAAGAGTAAAGGTACCCACTAAGGGTTTATAATCAAAGGGTCAAGAATTATGGGTTCCTTGCAAGAGAGAGATTTCAGGTGGATGTTGAAGAACCTGACTCATGCATGGGATTAAGCATCAAAAGATAAAGTGAAAAGAAAAACACATGTGGAAAGATTTTGAATGGCATTAAGGCATTAATCATGCAAACTTGTAATCATGTGGAAGAAGCAAAAGCAAATGCTATGTGATTGAAAGAATGGGTTGGTGACTCTCATCGAGGGATGATAAAGAAAATGTGTGTATATGGCTAAGGAGGTGATGGTGGGGAGACTTATGGGCATGACAAAATTCTTATGTGGAGGAATTTATAAATCAAGAAGAAAAAATTAGAAGTGAAGGCACTTAATAGTAGGGGTTTAAAATAGTAAACTCTAGTGACGCATTTGCCATGCCTAGGTTGTATAAGAAGTTGACCACGTTGAGGATATT
>JXCR01044320.1:0-12007 GCA_002079205.1 Phalaenopsis hybrid cultivar
TAATTAAATCTGCTTCTAACATGCATCACAAAATCCTAAACATGAATTCTACTCATTAAAAAATAAAAGTAAAATGAAAACAATGGAATAATCTTATCATACCATTATTTCCAAATAAGAAGAGAGAGTAATAAAAACACATCACAAAGCACGAAGAAAACACAACGAAAAACTTCATTTCATCAAATCAAATCCACTAGATAAGTGTTTACAAAACCATAAGAAAAACAAGAACACAATACTTAGTTTTTTCTCTTTGAAATAGAGAAGAAAATATCTCCCACAAAGTCATAAGAAAAAGAAGAACACAATACTTAGCTTTTTCTCTTTGATATAGAGAAGAAAATCTCTCCCACAAAGTCTCCTGCCGATCCATGCAATGCTAGAACATCTCCTTAATTCTTTCAAAATCTCCTCTCCAATCTCTCCAAAAGGGTAGAGATCTACATTTCTACTCTAATTCTAAAAATCCTAAACTTTCTCCACACTTTTCCTAACATTCCCCTCACACATAACCCACTTTTTTTAAAATAAATTTGTTATTTTAAAGTGTAGAGATGAAGTTTGAAGAGTTACCACAAGAACCCTTTCAAAAAGGGTCCAAATACGTTGAATTTCAGCCCATAACAGCCAAAAGTCGGTGCATAGTCGTCCCGGGCATCGTCGGTGGGCTCGAGGGCGCCGTCGGCGAGCTTTTCTATCATTTTTCGGTCTTCTCAGGTAAATCTCGCCGTCATCACCGTTTTGGCGCCGTCGGCAAGCAGACTGTGCAGCTCCATTGTTTCGCTCCGTTTGGCTCCGTTTTAGCTCTGTTTCGCCACATTTCAGTTGCGTTGTGCTCCTAACATATAGCCCTGCAAAATAAGCATGAAAATAACCTTCCTTTAAAGTATAATCTCATTCAAAAATATGCAAGAAGTGTAAAATAGATTAAGCATTGAAAGAATTATCGAAAGATGACAGGGCAAAATTTCATTTCTTGCTCGTTTTTGCTTCAAATTGCACCGTTTTTGCATCTTTTTGCTCCAATGACCATAGTTAATCATACCTGCAACAAAACATCAAAAATAACCTTCTTTGAAGTGCAATATCATCAAAAATATTGTAAAATAGGTATGAAAATCTCAACATATTTTCCTTTTGTCAAAATCCCCCAAACTTAACTATTACTTGTCCTCATGTAATTTTAGTACTAAATAAAAGTGTCAGAATCCCCCAAACTTAACTATTACTTGTCCTCAAGTAATTTTAGTACTACATAAAAGTTATGACATTGTAGTAAAGGTTTAATTCAAAAATACTATAAGTTTTATTTAGTTAAATATCATAGTGAGATTTTTAGAAAGAAAATTCAAGTAATTAAATTAACTCTGTAGGTACAAAATTATCTAGTCATCAAGTTTAAGAGTTCTAGTTTTCTATTCATTTCAAGAATGACTACATATTGTAATATCAAGTCACTTATAATATTCAAATGATAGGAACTTCATGAGAACACCATTAGTAAAAGATGTTAATCCATAAATATAAGTTCAGGAATCTATTTAGATTTTCCCTTTAGGTAAGTCCAGTGAAGCCAATTTTTGATTAGGCATCTCCTCATGCTTCTTCTCACATTTATATTTTTTTTCTTTCTTTTCTTTTCTTTTTTTCATTTGGATTGCTTTCAATCCTATATACTTTTTCTTTTCTTTTCAGGGATTGCTGTCAATCCTTTCTTTTTTCTTTTTCAAGTGAGGATTACTATATCTGGATAGCCTTTAATGATTTTGAACATNCGAATTGAGAACATCTAATAGTTAATCTTTTTCTTCCCTCTGCCAAACTTAATTCTTTTAATATTTTGCAATTAATTCTATAAAATGTAGCAGGAAGAAAAAGAAAAAATTAAATCTACTTACTACTACAATATCCTATCAAATTCATATACATGCATAATCAGGATAGAAATTTGAGTAAATCTAGCCTAAAACATGCATGCAATAATATTAAACTAAAAGTAAGTATATTCATTGTAAAATTTCATTTTTCTTCCTACCCCCAAACTTGATTTTTACCATGTATAACATTTTGTGCAGAAAATATAAGTAGGAAGAAAAACAGTTAAAAATTCTAGCTACCACAAATTTTTTACAAAAAAACATCTACAATTATTTATTATGATAGAAAACATGTAGTAGAAAGTAAATCTAAACTAAACATGCCAGAAACAGTTATTTATTAGGATAAAAACATGAAATATAAAGTAAATCTAAACTAAACATGCTAGAATGAAATTAAATAAACAAACTTCTAATTAGCATAGCATGGATCAGCACTGGAATATAAAAATAGTCTTTAAGTCTTATAAATTGTAACACGAACACAAACACAAACACACAAACAAGATAAATGAGGTCAATTCTTCCTCCATCTCATCGCATCTCACTAACTTACTTCCAATTTCTAACGGAATCCCTACATAAATATATTGGGTGCTTATAAATAATTTTATAAATTCTAATCCTAAAGATAAGATTATCCCTGATATATTGGTTCTCGAGCACCAACACCAGACATCACCATATCCCAATAATTAAGCACCTCTAGCAGTTATAAGGATAGTGTAAGATCATCCACAAGTTACTCGTCAAATAGGTTTGCGACTCCTATCAAATGAAAACAAAGTCCAAGAAAGGAAGTAACAAAATTGAGATGGAACTATCGTTGTAAAAATTCATAATGTCTTTTGTAAAACTCAAGTCCAGGTGAGACCCAAGTTGTAGTGGACTCGTCAATCCAACTACAACAAGAGAATATACAAGTCTAACCATAATAAGAATTTAATGAATCATCTCCCTCATGATACACAAAAAACAAAACAAAACACTAACAATCCAAACATCTACCAAACATCAAGCAAACAGATCAATCCACACTAAAGCAAACAAAATACAACACTAACAATCATGACTCTTAAGCAAACTAAATCAAACAACACGGATAACTGTGGGTTACCTCCCATAAAACGCTTGATTTAACGTCGCTAGCCCGACAAATGATTCCACCTGGATCAAAATTCCAATTAAGTAATCCTTGATCAATAGCTCAATTTTTTCAGATCCAGGGATTCCTACAAAGTCCTCAAATTTAAATTTTTCTTTCAGCTCTTCCTTTTAATATTGATTCATATCCTTGTTCCTTAAATTTCTTTATAGATCCAATATTCTTCTTGTAATTTTCTCAATTTGCATACTAATATCATCCTTGAAATTTATAAGAAATGGATCTTTATATGATACTTCATGATCTTCCAAAATTTGGATCAGATTCTCTCTAGATAATTCAGATTCTAGATCAATATCTTTTATGTTACTCTTCTGTTTCAAGTTATCTTCCAATTCTTCAGGAATTTCTTCCATTGATATTTCAATTTTCTTCTCCTTATCTCTCAACTCAAAGCTCTTTTGAAAAAAATCCTCAAATTCTCTTCTAAATATCAGTTCAATAANAATTCTAGATCAAAATCTTCTATGTTACTCTTCTGTTTCAAGTTATCTTCCAATTCTTCAGGAATTTCTTCCATTGATATTTCAATTTTCTTCTCCTTATCTCTCAACTCAAAGCTCTTTTGAAAAAAATCCTCAAATTCTCTTCTAAATATCAGTTCAATAATTTTAAATTGCTCATAATTCATTTCCTTAGGATTTATCTCAGAGTCACTAGGTAAAATCTCTGGGGGGTAACTGTTAATTGCATTAATAATTTGCCCCAACATCAGAATCTCATTCATTTTGTATGTATACCACGGAGTATGTCATTCAGTGACTTTGAATAACTCTTTCATAGGTGATCTTTTACTGATTTCATCATTCAATTTAGGTTCATCTAGTGATTGAGTCGAATATGAAGATATAGAGACTGGTGGTGTATATGAATTCACCAAATAGATAGGCTTTAAAATTGTATGAGGTAAGTTCATTTTAAGGTCATGAGATTTTTCAACAGATGGAATTAAAAGTTTACTATTTTTGGTAACGTCCATCATTTCACACCTCCCAAAAATACATACAGTCTTCTTTAAACAACATTTTAGACTCATCATGAAAGCCCTTTCAATCTCATCTGTTAACTTACTCTCAAAACTTTTCTGGAAATAGTTTTTACTTAGATAATCAATTTCATCCATCCAAAAACAATCATCATCATTTCTCTCAGCTGGATATTTCATAGCCTTTAAAACATCAAAAGGGGTTTCATTGTCATTAATATTCATAGTTAACTTTCTTTTTTGCACATCTATCATAGCTTGTCAAGTAATAAGAAAAGGTCTCCCCAAAATAATGTGATATTCTTTATATTCCTCCATATCTAATACAATAAAATCCATAGGAAAGATAAATTTATCCACTTTAACAAGCACATCTTCTATAATCTTTTTTGGATAAATAATAGATCGATCAGTTAACTGAAGAGTTATAGTACGGGTGAAAAATCGGCTAAACCTAACCTTTTAAATATAGATAGAGGAATCACATTAATGCTTGATCCTAAATAATATAAAGCTTTTCCACATAATTTTTTTTCCAATTACACAAGGAATTGTAAAGCTACAATGATCTTTAAGTTTCCGAGAAAAATTTTTCTGAAGTATAGCGCTGCACTCCTCACTTAGTGCAACTATCTCGTAATCCCCAAATTTCATTTTCTTGTTTAATATCTCCTTCATAAATTTTGCATAACTTGGCATCTGTTTCAAAGCTTCAGCGAAAGGAATATTTATCGTTAACTTCTTAAGTACGTCCATGAACTTTGAAAATTTTTTATCCAACTCATGTTGTCTAAGTCTTTGAGGAAATGGAGGTGGTGGTCTTTCCAAACTGATTTTAGTTGGAGATATTAATTTTTTCAGATCCTTAGAAACATGTTCTTCAGGTCTTTTAGTTTCCTTTGTTTCTCTCACAACATCTTTCCCTTTTCTAACCACATCCTCTATCTCTCTTCCACTTTTTAATTGGACAGCTTCTACTTGTTCATTAGTGTTCTCTTTAGGGTTGATCTCAATGTTACTGGGAAGTGTTCCTTGGGGTCTATTGCTAAGTAAATTAGCAATTTGTCCCAGTTGATTCTCTATGTTTTTAATCGCAGCATTTTGACTTTGCAACTGGTTTCCCATTTGCAATACCACTTCTTCCATAGACATCTTCTTATTCTCAAATTATTGATCATTGTTAGAGTCTGGTGGATATGAAGGTCTATAGTTTGTGTTCCCTTGATTATTCCAACTTCCATTTGGATTTGCATGATTATTTTCCCATTTTTTGTTTCCACCGTTCGTAGTATGATTCCAGTTAAAATTAGGATGGTTCTCCCAACCTGGGTTGTAAAAGTTAGAGTACGAGTTTTTTATGGTATTTAAAGCATCATATGATAAGTTAGAATCAATCATATGCCTTAATGAACTTTCCTCACTTACTGGAGTAAATTGAGCTTGGTTCATTCCAAATTGGTCCAATTGCCTTGATATTGCGGCAACTTGAGATGCAAGAATTGTAATCACATCTGAATCATGAACACTGGCTACTTTTTTAGGATTTACCCTGTAGAGGGCCATTGAAATTTGTTTGCATCCATTTTCAATTAACGCATACGCTTCATCAAATGGTTTTGACATTAATGATCCACCAGTAGCAGCATCAATTATAAACCTAAGAGATTCTACTAACCCATTATAAAAAGTATCAATGATTAACCAATCAGGCAGAGCATAATGTGGACACTTTCTTAGGAGTTCCTTAAATCTTTCCCAAGCTTCGTATATTGATTCCCCTTCATATTGACAAAATAAGATAATATCTTTTCTAATTTTAGTAGTCCTTGAAGGTGGAAAATACTTAGTTAGGAATTTCTGAGTTAACTCCTCCCAATTTTAATAGAGTCAGGTGCTAGTGAGTATAACCACATTTTAACCTTATCCCTTAGTGAGAAAGGAAAAAGCCTTAGTCTGACAGCATCGTCTGACATACCGTTATGAAATATAGCACAAGGTTCTATAAAATTTGATAAGTGTAAACAAGGATCCTCCAAAGCAGTTCCCCCAAACTGATTGTTCTGCACCAGTTGGATAATCTCAGGATTAATTTCAAATGAGTCAGCTTCTATGACAGGGTTTTGTATACTTGAGTGAATTTCATCTGTCATAGGATTTACGTAATCCCTCAATGAAGTATGATGATTTTCCAAGTTATTATCTTGAAAGTTTTCCATTTCCATTTCTAGTTTTTTGAGTCCTCTTTATATTTTTATATTTTTATTTTTTTCAAACATGGGATCATAAAACACAAGTCCTGTAGATCTTTTGTTTTGCATACGCAACATAACAAATAATACATTAACCATTAAACAAATAACAGATGAAATATATTCAACACAACAAAATATTTTCACGAACACCTTATTTTTCACACAAACAGTTTTTTTTAACACTTTTTCATATAAAAACACTTTTCACACAAAAATAGTTTTTTTTATGACACTATATATTTCCAAGTCTAAGCCTAATTACTTCAACTAAAATTCTCCTAAAGTTCTTACCGAAGCTTCCCCGGTAACAGCGCCAAAAACTTGACTGTAACTATATATATTCTTAAAAATACAAGAATTTGATATCGCTGCTAGCAGATTTAAACCCCCAGCAATGACATCAAAAACTTGATGCAACTTTTAATATGCAAGAATTTATGAACCTAGATTTATATATATATAATGATTTTTTAAATTCACAATTTCAAACGTAAGTATACGTATCGCTCAAGTAATATAGGGCTCTAGTGGAGTCCCGTTTATCGATCCCACAGAGCTCTAGTGGAGTCCCGTTTATCGATCCCACAGGGAAGCGAGGTAAGAGGTCCTCAGTCAAATCTCCTAGTATACAAATTAGTCCTTAGTTTGGAATGTTGATTAAAATGATGTTTTTCCTAGCAACTACTCCTAAATGCAAGTGTTAAATGTAAAGATAGTAACTATAACTAAATGCAAATATTAATTCTAAAGATAACCCTTTTTGGCCATAACTAAATGCAAATATTAATTCTAAAGATAACCCTTTTTGGATGAATTGGTTTGGAGAATAATATTAAAAACTATTATTCTTATGCAATGAATTGGATAATGTAAAGGAATGAGATGCAATAAATATTGTATGTACCAAATAGGAGCAATCTTATTCTGTACCCTTTGGTCCAAACATAAAGAACATTGACTAATCCTATTCTTGTTTACTAAATCCGTGGCAAGACTGGGAAGATACCGGCTCTCACTTTGGAGCTCCCACATTCCCCTCACCTGAGGGCTAACATCTCCGCTTCAGTACTCAAACAATAGGACCAAATTAGGGATTTTAGTCTGTCACCCTAAAATCTCCAATTCTACACCCATCAAAGTATATTTCCCTATTTATTTGTTTCAACTCCCATGAACTGAACCATCCATGGAATCTGTATGTGGTTCTACTTTGTTAAGAATTACACAGCCCTCTCAGGTCTTAATTCAATTACAACAAATTTTAACACTAAAACAGACCTTTTTTGTAATGTAAATAAAGTGCAAGTAAAAACCATCACATTGATAATTAAATCTGCTTCTAACACATCACAAAATCTAAACCTGAATTCTACTTATTACAAAAGAAAATTAAAATGAAAACAACGGCATAATCTTCTCACACCAGTATTCCAAATAAGAAGAGAGAGTAAGAAAAACACATCACAAAGTACGAAGAAAACACAACGGAAAACTTCATTTCATCAAAGCAAATCCACTAAATAAGTGTTTACAAAACCATAAGAAAATTAAGAACACAATACTTAGTTTTTTCACTTTAAAAGATAGAAGAAAATCTCTCCCACAAAGTCTCCCTCCGATCTATGCAATGTCAGAACATCTCCTTACAAATTCTCTCAAAATCTCCTCTCCAATCTCTCCAAAAGGGTAGAAATCTACATTTATACTCCCATTCTAAAAACCCTAAACTTTCTCCACACTTTTCCTAACATTCCTCTCACACATAATCTTCTTTTTCTACCCTAAATTTGTTATTTTAAAGTGTAGGGATGAAGTTTGAAGAGTTTCCATAAGAACCCTTTCAAAAAGCGTCCAAATACGTTGAATTTTGGCCCATAACCGCCAAAAGTCGGTCCACAGTTGTCCCGGGCGCCGTTAGCGGGCTCGAGGGCGCCGTTAGTGAGCTTTTCTATCATTTTTTGGTCTTCTCAGGTAAATCTCACCGTCAGCGCCGTTTTGGCGCCGTCGGCGAGCACACTCCGCAGCTCCACCGTTTGTCTCTGTTTTAGCTCTGTTTCGCCCCATTTCAGTTGTGTTGTGTTCCTAACAGATAGCCCTACAAAATAAGCATGAAAACAACCTTACTTTAAAGTGTAATCTCATTCAAAAATATGCAATAAGTGTAAAAGAGATTAAGCATCGAAAGGCTTATCGAAAGTTGACAGGGTAAAATTTCATTTCTTGCTCGTTTTTGCTTCAAATTGCACCGTTTTTGCATCTTTTTGCTCCAATGACCATAATTAGTCATACTTGCAACAAAACATCAAAAATACCCTTCTTTAAAGTGCAATATCATTAAAAATAGTGTAAAATAGGTATGAAAATCTCAACATATTTTCCTTTGGTCAACAAGTAATAGTTAAGTTTGGGAGATTTTGACCAAAAGAAAATATGTTGAGATTTTCATACATATTTTATAATGTTTTTGATGTTATTGCAATTTAAAGAAAGTTATTTTTGATTTTTTATTGCAGGGATGATGAATTAGGGTCATTGGAGCAAAAAGAGGCAAAAAGGAGCGAACTTGGAGCGAAAAGGACCAAAATGTGGAGAATTGAACTAGGTCGCCGACGGCACCCTCGACCCCGCAGACGACGAGTTTTTCTCGATACTACAATACAAAATTCTTCGAAAGCTCGTCTACGGTGCCCTCGAGGCCACCGACGGCGAGATCAACGGTTATGCCTACTCAAGCTTTGGATAAGGCCAAATTTTGAAGGGATGCTTAGGCAACTCTTGGGAAAGCTCATCCACAACTTTAAGAGAACATTTTGGCCGAAAATTAGAGAGGTCTTGGATGTTAGAAAGGTTCTGGAGGTTAGAGAGGTTCCATTAGTGTATAGAGAAAGAGAGCCTGGAGGTCCTGGAGGTTAGAAAGGTTCCATTAGTGTGTAGAGAGTTTACTAGAGTGTCTAAATTAGAATGGGAGAGAGCGCTAGAGAATGCTAGAGGGGGCCTAGAGGTTAGAAAGGTTCCATTAGAGTGAAGAGATTGTGAGGAATTCTTCGAGAGATTGTAAGAGTGGAGGGAAGGTGAGAGATTTCTTCTTCCTTGTTATTTCAAAGAGGAGTTCTGTGTTGTAAAGAAAGGAAGAAATTCAGAGGAACTTTGAGGAGTTTACTTGGGGAGAAATTAGAGATAAGTTTATATATTTATTTTAGTTTGTATGACTTTGAATTTATATATGAATTCTGAGTTTTGTTGCACTTTCCTCATGAGATCTGAGTAGTTTTCTCTGTCTTTCTCCTTATCTCAAGATTTTTGAAATGATGATTTGAATTGGTGAAGCCATGAAAATGTTTAAGAAATCATGATGATCTTTTCACTTCGATCTTAATGTACTTTCAATCTGGCCAATTGATTTGTTAAAATATGTTGAGTTTTACAACTAAAGTGAAGATTTCTTTCAATCTGGCCAATTGATTTCGATCTTAATTTATTTTCAATCTGGCCAATTGATTTGTTAAAATATGTTGAGTTTTACAACTAAAGTGAAGATTACCAATCTGGCCAATTAATTTGTTAAAATATGTTGAGTTTTACAACTAAAGTGAAGATTACACAATCTGGTCAATTGATCTGTTAAAATATGTTGAGTTTTACAACTAAAGTGAAGATTACATCTCAAGAATCATGGAGGTCAAAGCCCTTGGAAGTTGGGTGCAAATAAATAAGGAAATAAAATTATCGGGAGTAGAATTGGAGATATTTGATTTGTTAAAATATGTTGAGTTTTACAACTAAAGTGAATATTACATCCAAGATTCAGGGATAAATTTGTTAAAATATGTTGAGTTTTACAACTAAAGTGAAGATTACATCCAAGATTCAGGGAGTAATTTGTTAAAATATGTTGAGTTTTACAACTAAAGTGAAGATTACATCCAAGATTTAGGGAGGTTAAGCCCTTGGAAGTTGGGTGCAAATAAATAGGGAAATAATATTATCGGGCATAGATTTGGAAACCTTGGAAGTTGGGTGCAAATAAATAGGAAAATAATATTATCGGGCGTAGAATTGGAGATTGCATTGGAAGTTGGGTGAAAATAAATAAGGAAATAATATTATCGGGCGTAGAATTGGAGATTTTAGAGTGACAGAAATTGGGTGCAAATAAATAGGGAAATGAAATTATCGGGCGTAGAATTGGAGATTTTAGAAAATGACAGACTAAAATCCCCAATTCGGTCTTTGGGTGAAAATAAATAGGGAAATAATATTATCGGGCGTAGAATTGGAGATTTTAGAGTGAAAGACAAAAATCCTCAATTTGGTCCTATTGTTTGGGTGCTGATGTGTAGATGTTAGCCCTCGGGTGAGGGGAACGAGGGAGTTCCAAAGTGAGAGCCGGCATCCTCCCAGCCTAGCCTCAGAATCAGTAACCAAGCATAGGATTAGTCAATGTTCTTTATGCCTGGACCAAAGGGAAAACAATAGGTATGCTCCAATTTGGCACAATATAAATTAAACTAATTCATTTTGTCCATTTCACTATTATTTCTTGACAAGGAGAAGGATGCTTTCTTATATATCACAATCGTACCTTCATTAGCATATTTAGTTATTTTATAGATAAAATTACATAATTATTTCAATTGCCTATTAGTGACAAATAAGCAAATTGAACTTTGTTGTTGTAATAGAAGTATTACTTTTTATAAAATCTTAGTCCGTAGATTTAAATACTTCCTGTGGGATTGATATCTCGGACTTCATTAGAGCCCTATATTACTCGAGCGATACGTATACTTGCGTTGACAAATTTGACTTTAACATTATTGATTATTATTTTTATACATCTTAATCAAATTAGACACATCTATAAAGTCGCGATCAAGTCTTTGGACGCCGTTGCTGGAAATTAAATCTTCTAGTAGCGCCATCAAATTATTGTATTTGTCGATTTACAAAAAGTCGGTCAGGAAGGATTGTGAGTTAAGTTGTACTTCTCATTTCTTTTGTTTGTAAACTTTTTTTATATATGAAATTCATGTTTTATCGTATCCTTTTCATGAATTCTGAGTAGTCTTATTTATCCTTCTCCCTAATTTGAAGAAATGGTTTTGTGAAGAATTGATTTTGTTTTCTACGATTTTAAATGTCAATAATTTGTGATGATTTGAACTCTGATCTTCATTTACATTTTGATCTGGCCAATTAAATTGTTAAAATGTTTTGAGAATTATATGTTCTGAAATAAGAATATCATTTCTACAACAAAGTAAGAATCACATTTTATTTCATGGGAGAGTATTTCTTCCATGGGATTGGGTGTAAATCAATAAGGAAATATACTTTGTTGGATGTAGATTTTGAAGAGTTTAAGGTGACAGATTAGAATCCTCAATTTAGTTTAGTTGATTGGAAACTAATGTGAGCATGGTAGCCCTCAAGGGAGGGAGTAGTGGGAGATCTGAAGTGACAGTCGATATCTGATACACCAAAAATATATGCATTTTTAGACCCATATTTTATACTCATTTTTGGTGATATTACACTTTAATGGAAGGTCAAAACCCCAATTTTGACCATATGACCTAATCTCACCAAATTGAACCCATAGCCTAGTCAATTAGCTAATTCATATTGAAAAATCTTTATAACATTCCTATACATCAAAATCAACCATCAATTTGCCTTGGTGAAGTTTCAAATCCATTTGATTTTGGCCTAAATCCAAAATTCC
>JXCR01044320.1:34227-46218 GCA_002079205.1 Phalaenopsis hybrid cultivar
TATTTTTATTTTATTTTTATGAGTTTTCTATGAAAAGTTATGAATTTTTGAAGTTTAGGGGTATTTTCTGAATTTTTTAAATCCCATAATTTTCTACTTAAACCCACGCGCTGACTGGATCCTGGGCAGTTCCTAAAATGCCACGTGTCGCGCTCTGGTTTGCCGCCGCCATCCGCGTCAGCGCTGACTCAGCGCGCTGTGCATATACGGGATCTCTGTCTGACGCGATCAGGACCGTCCGATCAATACACGCGCGATCGGACCGTTCACAGCCTTCGTCTCCGTCTGGTTCATCCCGAGAGTCATCCACCTTCAAACGTTAATATCTCACTTGATTCTCAACCGATTTACATGAATTTTTTTTAAAATCGTAGATCTAACCTAGCTCTACACATCCATACGGTTAATCAAGCATGATTTGTAAGTTTTCTTCACAATACGTGAAACCGAGCTCGAATTTAAGGAAAATGGCCTATACCTTTGTCCAAGAGGTGTGGCCTCAATTGGATGCTTGTGGAATGTTTGTTGAGGTCCAACGAAGCTTCTCTAAGCATCAATTGGAGTTCCTTTGAGTTTTGTTTAGAAATCCCAAAAATGGGGTTCGGTCTTATCCTCCACAACAAATGAGGGCTTAGGGGAGGGGTTTGATAGGGAAGCTTCTTCTTTAGGCCTTGTGAAGGTGTGTGCAAGGTTAATTTGATTTTAGTGGAGTTTGTAGCAGTGCTCTATTTTGAGCTCGATTTTGAGCTCAAAATTGTTGATTTTGGTGGAGTTTGGAGTAGTGCCCTGATTTTGAGCTCAATTTTGAGCTCAAAATTGGAAGTCACAGAGGAGGCTTTGGGGCAATTAATGATAGAGCCTTTTCTCTCTGTGCTTGGAGAAGAATTTTGAATATTTTGGAGGAGGTTTTGCTAATCTATGGTGGCTCTTCCTTGTTTGGCCGTGAGCTCTCTTTTTTTTCATAGTCATGGTCATGAAATATTTATAGAGCTAAATCAGTTGAGATGCTTGGAAATGAAGTCTAAAGCTCATGATGAGCAAGAAAAATGACACCATAAGAAATTGCCAAGTGTTGGTGAGTAATTTGATTTTGCATGAAACTTATCCTTTAAGGTTAAAAAAATACTTACCTAAGGGATAAATATCATGGCTAACCCATAATTAACTTAACTTAACTCTAAGGTCTAGAGTTTAGCTAAGGTTAAGCTTGATTTGGAATACCAAGTTTAATTTTTATTATATTTTGGTCATGGGCTAATATGACCAAAAATGGGTTTAGGTTTGTTTAGTCATGTCAGTTGGCTCAATTGAATATTGTATTTGGTATAGGAGATCATGAGGAACAACTTTCATGAAGGATGAAAGTTATTTTGAGGTCAATTGGTTAACCAATTTGGTGGATTTTGTGATTTTTGACCCATTTTAGCATGTTGGGCTAAGTTTGGGTCCAACTTGGGCTAGCCATGGGCTAAGTCCAAATTGATTGTTGTGTTTGGTATAAAACATCATGATGAACAACTTTCATGAAGGATGAAAGTCATGTTGAAATCAATTTAGTAGTGAATTTAGTTGATTTTGATGAAATTTGGATTTATACCCAAATTAGGCATATGGGGCTAATTTGGGTCAAACTTGAGCTAGCTTTAAACTAAGCTCAATTCAAAGGTCAATCAAACTTAATTTTAAAATATTTTGATCAAATAAAATGTTAATTTAAGTTTAGGATCAAATTTGGGTTTAATTGGAGTCAAATTGATTGATTTTGGGTTAAAAAGGTTTTGAATTAAGCCTTTAAGGGCCAAATTGGGGGTTTTAGTCAAAGATGGTCAAATTGACCAAATTAGACCATGGTGTAGTTGGACAAAATAAAATTGGGAATATTTTGGATTTATTGGGATTTTTTGGAATTTTTGGGCCATGGAGGGGCATTTTGGTAATTTGGCCATTATTTGAAATTTTTGTCAGTTTTGGCAAATTTGGATGTATTCAAAGTGTTAGGAATGAGTTTTCATCAGTTTTGGGTATTTTGGCAAAATTTGAGAATTTTGGCCAAATTTGGGTCCCAAGGGCAGTTAGGTAATTTGGAGGTGCCTAGGGGCAAAAGGCCAAGTTGGGCATTCCAAGTGCAATTGGGTAGAGAACCATTTTGAATGAGTCATGGACCAATGAAATCTCCATTTTGAATCCCCATATATTGGTCTTAGCCAGGGTATTGTGAAGATATGGTGAGGGTGTGGTGTACCTTAGCTCCAAATCAACACCTAGAGTCAATCTTAAGGCCAAGTAATCCTATAGGAACTCTTCTTGAGCTCCCCCATAATGATCTTACCTTCTAAATATTAGAGGTTAGGACCAATATGTGGAACTTCAAGTTGAGTGAGGAAAAGTTTGGAATTTCTAATGATGAGAGTACCCCTTTTTTTAGTTTTCTAAGAATAGTCAATAGGAAAGTTCTATGGCTAGACCCTAGGCTACTAAAGAGGAAAACTAGACCTCAACCAAAAGTGAGGTCAACAAATGGACCCCCAATAGGTGTGGTGTGCTGGGCAAGCACACCGCACGTATCGGCGTTAACCGACGAGATCAACAAGACCAACACAGACTTCTAAATCAACAGACTTAAAAGAAAGGTGATTATTGTGTTTGCTATTTGTTTCCGCTGGGGAATTTTAGCAAATGGGTATGTCTGATCAAAATCAGAAAGTGAGGACTTTTACTAAGGATTAGAGAGTGGGTTTAAAGTATATTTTGTGTATGAGAATCAGAATTTGGGTACTGATCTTAAAATGTGTGTATCAGCAGGACAGGACTGACTGAACACTAGAATTGGATGTCTTGAATAGATTGAAGGACTTATTCCCTCAACCTCTAAAAGTTTGGCATGAACCATTGCAATAGAGAAATATCTAAAGCAATGCGGTATCGGATATTGAGATCCGTACCTCTAAAAGTTTGATATGAATCATTGTAATAGAGAAATATCTAAAGCAATGCGGTATCGGATATTGAGATCCGTACCTCTAAAAGTTTGTTTTTGTTGAATTTGTGG
The DNA here is from genome assembly GCA_002079205.1 of Phalaenopsis hybrid cultivar. Classification (NCBI taxonomy): domain Eukaryota; kingdom Viridiplantae; phylum Streptophyta; class Magnoliopsida; order Asparagales; family Orchidaceae; genus Phalaenopsis; species Phalaenopsis hybrid cultivar. The sequence continues at coordinate 37,277 of JXCR01044320.1, forward strand.
GAATTTTGTAGAAGTTGTGAAGATTAAATGCAGAGATGGGAATAGGGCGTCCAAGCCTACCCCGAAATGTAGAGATGGGTATAGGGCGTCTTGCCTATCCCAAATGTAGGGATGGGTATAGGGCGTCTTGCCTATCCCAAAATGTAGATGTGGGGAATAAGGCATCCAAGCCTACCCCGGAATGTAGAGATAGGGGATGAGGCATCCATGCCTATCCCGAAATGTAGAGATGATGAAAATTTTGCAAAATGTAGAGAACGTCCGTACAAGTTCGTATAGTGCAGAATTTTATTGAAATGTCTGTGTAGAGACTCAAAAATTTTTGAGGGGCAAAATTTTGTTTCAATGTTTTTTTATTTTATTTTTTAATTTGTTTTAGGATTTAGACCCAGTATCAGACAAGCGCGACATCTAAGAACGAGTCTTTGTCAGAGAACTCAAAGATTTATGAACCATTGCAATAGAGAAATATCTGTACCATAAAGGCAAATATTTACCATTTGTGTTATAAAAATACTCTTTTACCATTTCCTTTACCATTTAAAGTGCACATGTACAATAGCAGCTTCTGCTAGTACCATAGAGGGTGATCCTGATAGACTTAAGCTTTTATCTTTCATTTAAATTATATTTCATTTTTTTAATCATTAAAAGAATTTATTTTACCTTATGTGTAATGTAAAGAATGAAGCAACATAAATAATAAATCAATAAGTTCATTTTTCAGCTATTTTCTTTGAATTATAAAATTATAATTAATGAGTCTAATAAAATAAAACATTTATAAAATAAAAGAAATTGAATTTAATCCACATAAAGCAGTAACTACTCATATTGACTTTTAGGAGACCTCAGAAAAAGTTTCCTTCACGTTATTTCTCCTAAATTCATCTATATTCGTTAAAAGTGCATATGTAAGAACGTTATTTCCAAAATAACTCTCTAACATATTATCATTATTTTAATTATTTTCATAATTATCTTTTTAATCAAATAGTCAAACCATGCAAACATCACTACATTCTATGTCAATCTGAATAATGACAGCAATCTGTGAAAATTACTCCACAAATTTTCTGTAATAACCAGTCAGACAGAAAACTCTTGTCTCAGTAATAGTAGTAGATCTGGGCCAATCTACAATCACCTTAATCTTATTCTAATCCACAAATATACATATTTCACTGATAATATGCACAATAAAAGCAACACTTGTAAGCTAAAATTTACATTTAAAAAATTTAGCATATAGTTTGTTCTTCAAAACCTGCAGAATAGCATGAAGATGATATGTATAGGTGGCATCATATATAGAATGCACTAGAATATCATCTATGTATACAACCACAATTGTATCAAAAAAATGCTTGAAAATCCTATTCATCGAATCCATAAAAACTGTTGGAGCATTAGTCATGCCAAATGGCATCATCACGAATTCATAGTACCCATATCTTGTCGTAAAGGCTATCTTAGCTATATCTTCCTCTTTAATCTTCAACTAGTGATAGTCTAACCTTACATCAATCTTTAAAAATACAGAAGCCTCTCCAAATTGATCAAACAAGTCATCAATCCTTGACAGTAAATACTTATTTTTAACTGTGAGCTTAACTCCCTACAGTCAATATACATTTTAAAGCTCGCATCCTTCACAAATAACACTAGAGCTCTCCAACCTGAGTTGTTCGGCCTAGCAACTCCTACAATTGACTGTTTAACTCCTGTAACTCCTTAACGGTCATTCTATTGGGCGGTGGCTTAGATACCGACTCAGAACCTGACAGTAGCTCAATAGGGAAATCAATCTCTTTCACATGAACTAACCATGGTAAATCATCAAGAAAAGCTTAAGTATATCCCCTTATTACTGATATATCACCCAAATACTTCATTTCTTTAGTGGTACCTGTCACCTGAGCAAGAAAAGTTTGGTTTCCACTATTCAAAAATTTGAAAGCTTTTAAACAGGTAATTATAATGGATGACAACCCTCTATTACTACAAATACTGATTCATGCGTCCCAATATATATTTATTTTGACAGTCTTTTTGTTGCAATCAATTGCGACAAAATTTTTTGACAACTAATGCATACATAAAATTAACTCAAATTCCACCAAGGTTAACACAATTAGTTGTGCATCAAAACCCTTTTCACCAATCATTAACATCACCTCACATGATTTATTAACTTGCATAGACGTATTGTTTGGCATTCTAAAATATAATATCACAGGCATTAAGGTTTTATTTAATTCCATTACTTTGATTAATTCCCCAGTTATAAAATAATGTGATGCTCCTGTATCAAACAATACTTTTATTGGCCTAGTCAAAAATATGTGGTATCTATCACATTAAAACAAATACATTGAAAATTTAGTTTTAATTATTTATGCATTTAAGTTCTTACATGATGTTATGAATAATAAGACATGAATTTTATTATAATTAAAATTACAATTAGTTAAAATTTCTTAAATGTAAAATATACACATGATAACTTCGGGAAAGTCCTTAGCTTCCTCTGTGAAAGTGCATATACCCTAGGCAGAATTTTGTGTTGAGTTTGACTTGGGTTTCACACTAGTCCTATAGACTCAGTCGTTATTTGCCTATCCAAAGTCATTTGATGTGGTGCAACACTAACTCTGGTCTTTGTTAGAGTTCGCTGTCCCAAGATAGGACAACTATTCACAATGTGTCATGTTGGTGGCACCAAAAACTCGCATTGGATCCAGAAAGACACTCATTCTTGTGATATTTTCCACATTTTTCAGACTTTCTCAGCAATTGTATTTCCTCAATAAAAAGACTGCTTGTATTGAGAGCCCCGAGTAAACCTCAATCTCTCTGATTTTTTTCTTTTTTAAATGTTCATTCTCTAGGTAGCATATAAATCAATCTTAATCCTGCTGATTCTTTCCACCAAAATAGAGTAATCATCGATTCCCAATCATATCCTTTAGCCCATATAAAAACCTATGGCACTTCTCAACATTTGGAGTTAATTGAGTTGCATGCATTGAAAGCATAGTGGATTTAGCTTCATATTACATAATTGAAAATTTCTCTGCACCAGTTTGATAAATTTATATTGCATTTACCTTCTAACTAGAAATGGTAACACATCCTATTATAACAAGTGGTTGTTTCTACCTTCAAATTTCTCTTGTAACTATCCTCGTCTCCATCCCTCAGCTTCCCCCTCAAAGGCAAAAGTAGTAAATGTAACCCTACTTTCTGGTGGACAATACAATCCATCTATAATCTTTTTCCACTATCATCGGCCAATTCTCAGCATCCACAGCATTTTCTAAGAAAAAGTAGTGGTCTCATGTACCGAAAAAACTTCTAATATTCATCGATCTGATCTTTTCAAAAAAATTAGCCTGAGCCTGAGAGTTCTTAATCATCTGAGCTACTACAATCATCATCTCGACAAAAATATTTGTATTCAATATAATATTCATAAGCATGTCAATTTATATTATATCAACTCTAACTTCTTCCAGATTTTTTATTTTTTTGAAATAACAAAACAAAGAATATTAGTAGAAACAATTTAACACATCATTGATTGTCTATCAAATAATGAAATCAACCTAATGGATGTGTTTTATAAGAATTCACACCTAAAAGATGTGATAGCACTTTTGTCATGACCCATCCCAAGAACATAGAATTAACTAAGGTGAGAACTGTCGATAGAATGATGAAAGACTTTGTAAATATTTACACTAGTCCACAATAACAATTAATACAAAAAAGAATCACTAGTCCCCAATTCAAATATAAATAAGACCTCTAACAGAGACATAAGATCGTCGAGTCTATAATAGTATATCAGTAAAAACAGTAGAGAATAAATCATAACACTAAAGAAACCACTATCTATAATAGAAAGATCTTCTCCTCCTATAGACCTATCCTCTCTTATCAGTCATATTAATCTTTCAAGCCTATTTTGTAAATGTAGTTAAACATTTTATGTTTAAACAACTAAGTGAATAAATACTACTTGTTATGCATTGAATCTTTATGCAATTGTTTTGCATGATGATTCAAATGAATATGTTGAACAACATTAAAATAATCTTTACATTTTTCATTTTATATTTTATAAAATTATTTAGTAAATATATCTAAATCAATTATATTTTCATCCTTTTCTTTTATAATTTCCATTTTTCTTTCAATATTCTATTTTCTTGTAATAAAATCATCTTAAGAGCACCGTGAAAACGTTAATCATTTTGTATCATAAAGGCACATCTTTATCATTTGTATCGTAAAGATATTTTTTTATCATTTTCTTTATCATTTAACGTGCCCGAGTACAATAACATCTCCAGCTAAAGCCATAGAGGGTGACTCCTGATAGAGTTAAGCTTTTATATTTCATTTCTTTCAATCATTAAAAGTTCTTTTTACTTTATGTGTAATGCAAATAATGAAGCAACATAAATAATAAAACAATTAGTTAATTTTACATTTATTTTCTTTCAATTATAAAATTATTTTTAATGACCACTGAAACAGTAATGACTCACTTCGACTTTTAAGAGACCATTGAAAAACTCATTTGTTCATGTTCTTTCTCCTAAATTCGCATATATTCATTAAAGCTACGTATGTTAGAATTTTATTTCCATACAACACTCTAACATATAATTCATTAATTTAACTATTTTTCCCAATAATATTTTAATAAAATACTTATACATAACATTCATATATTATACTTAATGACATTTAATTAAAACCACAAACATAACAACAACAACAACATGCTTTTATCCCACTAAGTGGGGTCGGCTACATGAATCATTTTTCTCCATTGTGTCTTATTGAGTGTCATAATTTCGTTTCATTCTAAAAGATTAAGATCATTTTTTATACAATATTCCAAAGTCTTTGTAGACTTCTTAACATAAGTCGAATTTAAAGCATCTACTCTCCTTATTGGATCATCAGATGGTTGACATTTAATGTGACCAAACCATCAAAGACGACTCTCTCTAATCTTGTCCACCTACACCAACCTATCACGGATATATTCATCTCGTATTTTGTCTCTAAGTGTCAAGCCACCAATCCACCTAAACATTCTCATCTCAGTAAAACTTAACTTTGTTTTATGTTGCTATTTTAAAGAACATTCTACATCATAGAGCATTGCAGGTCTCACCATCTTATAAAACTTTCCTTTTAAGTCTAAGTGGTACTTTCTATCACACAATAGGCCTAATGCATTCCTCCACTTCAACCAACCAACTAGAATTCTACTAATAACAACCTCATCTATATCACCTCGAATAATAGTCCCGAGATATCTAAAACATTCACACATTTTAATGATTTGATCACCCAAATTTATAACTTTGTCACTAGAGCTACTACTACTAAAATTACATTCCATGTATTCAATTTTAGATCTACTCAAACGAATGCTATTAGTCTCCAATGCAGACCTCCATAATTCAATTTTTTTTAACTCTTTCTCTAGTCTTATCCAGAAAAAGGATGCCATCAACAAAAAGTATGTACCAAGGTACATCCTCCTGCAAATGACCCGTAAGAGCATCCATAACTAAAGCAAAAAAAATTTGGACTTAAAGCCAATCCCCGATGTAATCAATTGAAATAAGAAAATACATGGTTAATCCTCCTTCTGTTGGAACACGAATAATAGCTCTAGTATACATATCTTTCATGACTTGAATATAAGTCATATCAACACCTTACTTCTCTAGAACTCTCTAAAAGACTTCTCTTGGAACCTAATTGTAAGCTTTTTATAAATCAATAAAAAACATATGTAGATCCTTCTTACTTTCTCTCTATACTTCTCCATCAATGCTCTCAATAAATGTATAGTTTTCATGGTAGACCTGCCCGACATAAATCCAAACTGATTATAAGAAATCTTTATATCACATCTTAATCTATGTTCAATTACACTCTCCTATAATTTTAAAGTATGACAAATTAACTTAATTCCCCTATAATTTGCACACCCTTGTGCATCCCTTTATTCCTAAAAATGGTCCTCCACTCCCTAGGTATTTTTTTAGTTTTTAAAATAGTATTAAAGAATTTAGTAAGCCGATAAACTACGAAATCTCCTAAATATTTCCAAACTTCAATTGGAATAACATCAAAAAATACATAAATCTTTTTCTAAATTTTCAATCCAAGATCCTGCCTCTTGTACTTCTAACCTAAATAATAAAAATGATAATTAGTATATTAAATTAATTATACAAGATCCAACAATGAAATTAACCATAAACATACCTCGATTATATTTCTTTATTTCACAAGTATTGATCTCGATCTTCCTCCAAGCCGAGATTTCTATAGCTTCAATCCTCCTTTTATAAAACCTACCATTAATATTTTATTACACATATATATGAATTTCATTAATTAAAACAAATAGACCCTACTCTTACCTTAACAAACCCTTCGGTCGCACCTCCAACATAAACGAACTGCCCGGTTTGTCTTTGCTTTTCTTCAAACGGAGCAAAACGCAAGGAAGCCTCACCTCCTTTTATTTTCTTTTTTATTCGCTCAACTAGGAATGGGTGGTGTTGACCTCTCACACACACTTGGGCTTCCTCTCATCTCTTTCCTGGTGCACAAGATGCACATGGAGATCTTTTCCTTCTCCACCTAAAGCAGGGCACGAGCGTAGCTCATCTCCAAGGTACGACAAGCTTCATCCTCCTCCCTAGGCTGCTTTGATAAGGGTTTCCTCCACTTATTTCAAGATCCTCATTCATCCTTCCTTGCTCTGTTAGGGCACTACTCTTTCACTACCATTTCTTCCTTCTTCCTTCTTCACAGTCTCCCACTCTCGCTCTCTCAATTTCGTTTATTTCAAATGGGGAGAAATAACACTTAAGCATGACTACAACGATGTTTATCCCCCACTTTCAATTTGAACTTCCCTTTCATTTATATTATTATTATTATTATTCAGTTATTACAAAGTAGCCAGTGACTAAGGATGGAAAAGAGCTCATCCTTAGATGCATTGTCTATATAGTCGAGGACATACCCACTATTTTTGGTGGACTTGAAAATGTTGTCCATCAAGATAATCTAAAGAGACTTGGGTGAATAGAGATGAACTCGACCACAGCACAAACACTAGTTGTTGAAGCATCCTCGCCACATTCTATAAGACAAACAAGACATTTAATGGCAGCCCCTACAACGATGCAGTCATGCTTCACAACACAAATCATGAATTACTACATTGGGAGCATATCAATTGATATGAGGAGCTCGGTCAATATCAACTTCACCAACATCTTGAATAAGATGAATATTAAGGAAATTTGTTTCTCTCATAAAATAAGTCCTTTATATAGATTCTCGAGATGAAGGAGAAAAACAGAAGAAATCAACCTATCAAACATATAGGGAGACGGAGGAAATGAATGCACAATTATGGTTGACTTCATCATTGTTGACACCCCAACAATAAATAATGTAATGTTCGACCAACCATTCAATAATTTCCATGCAATTGTGCCCACCTATCACATCATAGCCGTGGTAGTTGAAGCTAGTAAATAATATGCAAGAATGGGTGCAAAACTTGAAAGTATAAATAGGACCGAGCCTACAGACCTCCAAGAAGTAGAAGAAATACCATAAGAGACGACTTTGGTCACACTTTTCACTGAGCTCTTCTTTTGAAGTCAAGTAAGAAAACGAGTTGGCAGCAATCTTAAAAGAGCATCTTAACATATTTGCCTAGAAAATTGTTGAAATGTCGGAGGACTTACCATAAACTAAATATATATGAGAGAATAATGGTGAACCAGTAGAAAAGAAGGCAAGTCTTCATGATGCTATCCGACCTCTAATGTTGTAATGGTGCATAAAGAAAATTGGAAAATAATAAATGTGCATAAATTTTACCAAAATAAATTTGGCCAGTGCAAAGTATAACTACCCACTATTACTAACTAATGCTTTAGTTGATTCTACAATTAGCTACATAATGATGAGGGCCAACACTAAGAAGATAACTTTCATTACTAGAGATGAGAATGATGCAACGTTTTTCCTTTTAGGTATGAAAAACAAAAGGGAAACTTATCAGTATATGATGAATTTTGTATTCAAGGAACAAAAAAAGAAAAAAAATTGGAGGCCTGTGTGGATGACTAACTAATAAAAAGCAAATTTCATAGTACTAAAGGAGATCTTCTTNCTAATAAAAAGCAAATTTCATTGTACTAAAGGAGATCTTCTTAACTCTAAGGAAGTGCACAATAAGGTTGAACCCCTCGAAGAGTACTTTTGAACTAAGATCAAGCAAATTTAGAAAATGGCTACCTCAAAATAAAAATATAAAAAGAAAAATCTAGATACGGTCAAAGCAATAATAATGATGTCATCCCTTAAGAACATTAAAGTGCTGCGTAAGTTAAACAACCATATAGCAGATCTAAGTTTATTTCTATTAAAATCGGTAAAACGTGCATGCCATCCTTCAAAATGCTAAGGGAACCAAACAATTTAAATGAATGAGCATCGTTAAAAAACATTATAAGAATTANCGGCGTTAACCGACGAGATCAACAAGACCAACACAGACTTCTAAATCAACAGACTTAAAAGAAAGGTGATTATTGTGTTTGCTATTTGTTTCCGCTGGGGAATTTTAGCAAATGGGTATGTCTGATCAAAAACAAAAATGAGGAATTTTACTAAGGATTAGAGAGTGGGTTTAAAGTATATTTTATGTATGAGAATCAGAATTTGGGTACTGATCTTAAAATGTGTGTATCAGCAGGACAGGACTGACTGAACACTAGAATTGGATGTCTTGAATAGATTGAAGGACTTATTCCCTCAACCTCTAAAAGTTTGGCATGAACCATTGCAATAGAGAAATATCTAAAGCAATGCGG
>JXCR01044329.1:0-18373 GCA_002079205.1 Phalaenopsis hybrid cultivar
TAATCTTATCCACAATAACGACATCGTTGGCGACAAGCATACAACATGGTCCATCCTCCTGGAAATGTCCAGTAAGAACATCCATAACTAGAGCAAAAAGATAGGAGCTTAAAAATGAAACCTACTATAATCCAACTGAAATAGAAAAATACTTGGTTAATCCTCATTGTGTTGGAACACTAGTAACAACTCTAGTATACATATCTTTAATAACTAGAGCTAAAAGATAGATCCAACTGAAATAGAAAAATACTTTGTTAATTCTCATTGTGTTGGAACACTAGTAACAACTCTAGTATACATATCTTTAATGACTTGAATATAAGTAATATCAACACATTTATTTCTAGAACTCTCCAAAGCACTTCTCTAGGAACCTTATCATAAGTTTTTCCCTAAATCAACAAAAATCATATGTAGATCCTCCTTGTTCTCTCAACAATTCTCCATCAAACCTATCAATGAATGTATAGCTTCCATAGTAGACTTGCCTGACATGAATTCAAATTGATTCTGAAAAAATTTTGTATTAAGTTGTAACATATGATTAATTATTTTCTCCCATAACTTTAATATATGATAGAATAACTTAATTGGTCTATAATTTGCACCCTCTTGTGCATCCCCTTTATTCTTAAAAATATAAAATAACGGGCTTTTTCCACTCATCAAACATCTTTTTAGTTTTTCTAATAATATTAAAAAGTTTAGTAAGTCAAGTAATCTTCAGATTTCATAAACATTTCCAAATTTTTATTAGAATAATAACAGGTAATATGACTTTTTCACACAACATTTTCTTTAAAGTTTCCTCAACTTATGTTTTATTAATGCGACATGAAAATAAAAAACTTTAATTTTATTTATGATATTAAAATCACTAAAATCAATTGTACTTTCACAATCCTTAATGAAAAGTTTATCAACTACCTACCTATGTTGAATATCCTCATCTAAGAAAATGTACTATTTGATTTTCATCTTTAACACATTTTACATGATTAAATAATTATTTTTCTTATCTCCTTGCTTGACGAGTTTATACATATATATTTCACCAACTTTAATATCTAATTTATTATAAATATCATTAAAAATATAATTCTTAATATCACAAATTATTCTCTTAGACTTCATACGAGTCACTTTATACTTTTGCTAATTATCCAAGCTTTTACATCTAAACCAACTTTTATAACAAAACTTCTTATTTTTTATCTTTTTTACATATTATTATTCCACTACTAAAAATTTTATTTGCAAGTGTTTTCCTTTTGATTCCCTTAAAATATATTGTACAACTTACTTAAGAGTACTTATTACTTTAGACCACATAACATTAGCTTCTTCATGAAGAATTCAAATCTTAAGATCATAAAATTTATTTATAAAAATAATTTATTTATGTCTTTCAAGTGTCATAATCTAATTCTATGACAATATTTTCTTGTATTTTTCACCTTCCAACTTTTCATCTTAAGATTCAAAACTAATAATTGATGTTGGAAACTTCAATTTTCACTTAGAATGACCTTACAATCTTTACAATCTCGACGATCCATTTTCCTCTAAAGAAAATAATCAATTTGTATTTATTAGATCTATTCTTATAAGTGATAACAATCTAATATCTTTTCATAAATAAAGTACTAGCAATAACAAAATCATAAACTAAAACAAAATCCAATATAGTTATATCTTCTTCATTAGTCACTGCAAAATCATAATCATCACAAATACTTTTAAAATCTTCTACCATTTTACCGACAAATTCATTTAAATCTCTTCTAATAAAAATTCTTTCTTCAAGAGATATCCTTTGTATTAACTCTTCTAAGTCATACCAAAAATTTTCTTTTGAATATATATCCAAACCTACATAGAGAACATAAGCACTTATAATAATAAGAATATTAATATCAAAAAAATATTTAAACGATAATTTTATCTCTAATTCTATTAATTTTTACAACATTATCCTTCAAATTCTTATCTATTATTACACATACATCATTTCTAATACGACTAATACCAAAATTAAAAATCTAAAATATCGACATCCTTAATTTAGTTTTTTTTAATGTATAAAATATTATCTTCCTATAAATCATAATATCTACTAATTTTATTAATTTAAATGTGAGATTTACTGTACTTGAAGTTTTTATCCTAATATTAATTTCATGGACTAATTTCTATGCCCGCATACATCCATAATACGAGAATCCTTCCTTATTTACACTATACCTAAGTGTCTATGCAGCAAACCTTACACACTTTTCAGTGTTTTCGAGCAATACAACACGCAGCTTTCAGGGGATACCCTAATATTTACACTAAGATTTAAGGAATTCATGTCAAATTCTCAGCAATTTTAACCTGTATGTCGACCACCTAATGCAACCATCCACTTCTCCATCTTGGAATTGGGACCCGACAAAGATAATTTTAATTTAATAAATGAGTAAAACGCCAAAATAATCCCTTAATTATTTACATGAGGCTATTTTGATCCCAGACTTCATAAAAGTGCTAAAATTATCCCCAGGCTATTTTCATGAGAATTAAAATATTCATCAATGTAATCTATTTCAATCATTACTAAAAGAGTTTGGGGACTAAATTAATATTTTTATAAACTCTGAGACTAAAAGGACCCTTGTAAAGAATTAAGGGACCATTTTGATGCTTTTCTCGTTAATAACTAATTATTGATGAAGAATATGAATTTGATTAACTAGTCTTGAACAAGTTTTCAAAAAGATATTTAACACGATTATGGATTAAATACTAAATTATGCTAATAAACATTTGATAACTTTTCCATTTTCATTTCTAAACATGTTTTTAAAGCAAATAAATATTATAAGCTTTCAAACAATTTTTCTTTGTATTTGGTAGAAAAAAGAGCAAAAAAAAACCCAAACATGCCTTAACCAAAAAAAAAAAAAGTCCACATTTTAAAATCATTTCCTCTAAAAAAATTTATGTTGTATTATCCCACAAATTACTGGAGTGATCCTAACAACTATGCACTTCTACATTCATCCCTGCTTTGCGTTGTTGATTTATTTTTATTCTATCAATTGATGTTTAGTTTTCAATAATAATAAACTATCAAAATTTATATTGATTTAATAAAATCAATAAAGAATGGTTCTTAACTAAAAAGATTAAGATTTGCACTTACATCAAGATTTGCACTCGTGTGTGTGTGTGTATGTGTGTGTGTGTGTTTACTTGATCATAGCCAAGCGCCTGAAATTTGTCTCACTGGTCTTATGATTAAGTCCCTACATGATATATCGTTTGAGCATATGCCTTCTAGGCCCAATATGTAACAAAATGGTATGAAGACATATTAGATATTGATTTATATTAATCCACTTATAACTTTTTTTATGTCGAGTAAATGAGGGTAGATTCCTCTAGCTTTTCTTGATCATTAATATATTTAATGATTTCATTTTTTCAATAGCCTATAAACTCAATATATTTACTAATATTTATGAAAAATAACATCTAAAAGATGAGGCGGTGTTATCACTGACACTTGTATCATACAAGGAGCAATATTGTGCATATGCTGTTAAGAAGAATGTGCATATGCTTACTACATAAATTGTATTATCATTAGCTGAGATTGGTGGTGTGAATCAGCTATATATCATGTTATCATTTAATGTGATAAAAGAAGAGTGAATTTTTGTATGCCTATTGTTGCACCATTTAGTTTTAAGGGTGCTAGAGGAGCCCAATGTCATGTTTGGTGAAAGCATTTAAAGTAAAAAAGGATGCTTGCCCCAAATTATGTTGGTTATTTTGCTAGATACCAACAAGGCGAAGTTTAGACTATGTATTTATAGTGCAAAAAATTTGCTAATGTGTTTCCTAAAGATTTGGGTGGCTTACAACCTGATCAAGAAATTGAGCTTGTCGAAGATAAAACTATGGATAGCACTCCAATTTCTAAGGATTTGTATCTTATGGAGATTATTAAACATTAGAAACGCAAGGTTCATTTATAGGACTTATTGACAAAGGATATATTAGGCCTAATTTTTTCACTTTAAAAGCATAAATTTTGTTCATGAAGAAGAGAGCCAAATAATTAAATTATGCATAACTATAAAAAGATGAAAAACAGCAACACTTTTGTGGTCTTCAGTTAGCTATTATAGAATATTTTTTTAAGGTCTCTTTGATTGTACTAAACCTTTGATTAATGAACTCAAAAATCTATTAAATTTTTGTGGTCTTTCATGGAGTGAAATTCTAAAAACTTAATGATAACTCACAATCAACTCCTAGTTTCACCGATCTTTCAAGAGCGTGTGGATTATAGATCTATAATAATGAGCCACTCAGATCTGTCGTGTAGTTTAATGAAGCATGATAGAATAATAGTCTATTTCCACTCAATGTAAATGAGAAGAACTATCATACCCATAACTTTTCAACTGCAGCAACTCATAGTTTGAAGATTGAAAACTTTAATTTTATAGATTTTTCAAGAAAATTGTCATCATTATAAGAGTTTAAAGTATATTTTCATTTAAAATGAACTAAAACTGAGACAGATGACAACTTGAGCTAATGAAGAACTATGACTTATAATCTTCAAGTTATGTAACTTGAATTATCACTCAAGAATGCTAGTTAGGTGATAGTTAGGATGAATTTTGGAGACAGTGTTGCAAGGATCAGTAATTTACTATATGTATATATTCTCTTTCATGTTGAATACAGTGAGGTATTTATAAGTCTAATGTTTGAGATGAGCAGTTGATATTAATTCTAATTTTTAGGAGTGACAGTCTTGATTTTTCCCTTGCACGTGGTATGTTTTGGAGCACAGAGGTGCATGATGTATAGAGAGGTACTCTCAAACTGAGGATTAAAGGGATTGAATATAAAGTTTGCTGTGAAGTTTGAGAAATCTTGTCGTGGAGAGATTTTTGGTGAGAGTCTGGTATTCTGCGTTGATGTGGCTGATTGTGATTGCTTTGGCCGCAATGTGATCAAGTGTGGCATGAAATCGATCTCAATGTGATTGTTGCGACCGTGAAAGATTGCATTGTTGGCAATCGCTATTGCTAATGTGTTGTCACAAAAGATTGGATTGGGATATTGTTGTGGTGCTTCCAGATCTTGTATAAGGCAGCGTAACTAGACCAATTCAGTTGTGGGAGCAGCTAGGGCCTTGTACTCTGCTTTTGTGGATGAATGAACTACAGTTTTTGGTTCTGGACTTTCCAGTGAATTGGTGATGGCGGCCAAAGAAAATGTTGATGCCGGTGGTAGATCGTCGATCAGAGTGGTCTCCTGCCCAATCTGGATCTGAGAATGTTCTTAGGGTTAGGTCGCCTTTGGTGGGAGGTAGACCCTAGTTTAGGTTGCCAATTAGATAGTGTGCGACTCTTTTGATAAGGAGAAAGGAGAAAATGTTGATTGAGAGGATGATGCATGTATTGATAGATTTGATTTACAACAAAGGAAATGTCCGGTCATGTTAGAGTGAGGTGATATAGTGAGCCAGCAATTTTGTGGAGTTGGATTGGGGAATGGTTGTAGAATGCTATGAGTCTGAGGTATATTTGGAGGATATGGGGGTGGATACAACCTTGAAGTTGTCATGCTAGCAGTTGAAGTAATTCAGTGTAGGGAGATTGTTGTAAGAATAGGCGAGCGTGTAAATTGAATGCCTAAAAAGGTAGAAATGGGTCTTGAAGGCGTATCCACCTTGTGTTGGTGGTGTACTTTCAGTTAGAATTGATTGTGGAGGTTGTGAATAATTTGTTGTGTCAGGTGAGGGTCATTACCAGTGAGGATGATGTCAACACAAATGAGAAGATAGATTTGTGTTGTGGCGGTTTTANGAGGTGAGGGTCATTACCAGCGAGGATGATGTCAACACAAATGAGAAGATAGATTTGTGTTGTGGCAGTTTTATAGAGCAAAAGGGAAGGTTCAATTGAGCTAGTGGTGAAGCGCCTTGCTGCTTGATGTATCCTGAGAATGTTGAATACCACTTTCATGNGTTCAATTGAGCTAGTGGTGAAGCGCCTTGCTGCTTGATGTATCCTGAGAATGTTGAATACCACTTTCATGGTGCTTGCTTGCGGCCATATATGCTTTGCGGAGGAGACGAGTGAGATGTGAAAATTGTGAGTTTTTGAAACCCTACGGTTGTTCCATGTAGATTTTTTCATCCATGGAGCCATACAGGAATGCATTGGATATGTCCGACTAAATAGCTGTCCCTAACAGCAACACTAATACTCATCCTTCTCCCTCTTTCTCTCTTTTTCTCACATCAATTCCTCTCTACCTCCTTATTCTCCTGCCTCTAATCACTCATAGAAACTCCTTCATCTCAATCAAGTACATCAGAAGGGCAAATTCTACATGGAACTGCATACACAACAATTCCACCATCACTCAAATTTCAGATGTCGACATCAAGGCCCTAAAACCACGTAGAATTGCAATGAGAAGAGACAGAGTTGTATGAATCAGTAATTTAATGTGTATGTATATTCTCTTCTGTGTTGAATACAGTGAGGTAATTATAAGTCCAATTTTAATTGAGTGGTTAATATTAATTCTGGTTGTTTAGGAATGACGGTCTATATTTGTTCCTTGCAAGTGGTTTGTTTGAGAGCACATTGCTGTTGAGTTGTTGTGATGCTTGATGTATTCAGAAGTTAGTGCTCAAACTGGAATGATTTCTGCTTAAGATAACACCTCCATGATACAAATCTACCATACATCATATCACAATTTTACATGCAACCAAGATGGAAGAAGTTAAATTGATCTAGCTAAGGGATCAAGCTTAGAATAGGTTGAAGCCCAAGTTTGTTATAAACCAAATAGGGGAATTGAGATTTAGAGATCAACTAAATGTTATGAATCAGAAAAGGAATTAAGCTTACAATAGGTTGAAGCCCGGGTTTGTTATCGACCAAATAGGTGAACTGAGATTTAGAGATCAACTAAATATTCTAAATCAAACAAAAGCATTAATAAAGATACATTAGAAAGCGAAAATCACTCGATATTATGTTCACCAAGGGAGTGCTAAAATGTATTAAGACCACAAAGAAAAGTAGTCTAGAACGAAAAATGATGTGACAACTATATTTAAGTGTTTACCCTTATCAAATAGTTAGGGCTCCAGATTAGATCTTTGGAATGTTAGTCATTCCAAACTGGAGGAGACTATTAAAATGGATTTATAGTTGGTTTATCCAGGTTTAAATATGACCATTATGTAGGTTAGATAGCAATTTATGCACTCACAAATAAGCTCACTGTCTACCTATATAAAAATATTTGCACTAGACAACTTTCTACCTATCAAATAGTATCAGCCACTATACATACTGGCAAGGATCGATAAGGGCAATATTATATGACAACATAGGATAAAAATCATCATTATATTTATTTATAATGAAATATTTACTTCCAAACTATAAAAGAAAGCATAAAAGACCTTCAGAGTTAATAATTTAGAGTGGCTTTTCATCCTTGATGGATGGTCCTCAAAAAATTCTATTAAGACCTTTTTTTTAATATATTGAGAGCTAGTATTAAAGGCAGCTACAGGATTAACTTCCACTTTGTGAAGTTTACTTATAATAATAGTCTTTAAGCTAGCATTGACATGGTACTATATAAGGCTCTATATAACATCAAACATACATCTTCTTCGTGTTGGTTTGATATTGGCAAGAGGAAACTATTAGGACATCATTGATAAAGTGCCAAGAAGATTCATATATATGAAGAATGAATTTGTTAGCATTGGAGAAAATAATTTGACCCAATGCTCAAAAAAAAAAATATTATGTCAGAGATCTTATTTTTTTCAATATTTAAGCTACATGCTGATTTGCGAGAGTTGGCAAGAGTGGAAGGCTTCATCCTTGCTTCCTTGCTCCTTTGGATGTAATTGATAAAATAAAATAAAAATTACTTACCAATTGGTTCTTCCTTCAAGAATTGCAAAGTACAAAATGTTTTCACACCTCCTCATGGTATATGTACATGATGACTCTCGCCTTTATTATTTAAAATTTCAAGTTGGTCCAAATCTAGCATTGTATCTTTGATCTTACAAATTATCATTCATACCTTTCATGTTCAATCATGCCTCACACATTCACAAAAGTTTTATGAATCATGTCATTATGTCATGTGATGTGCAGTTAGCACTGCCTGATGATTATTATAAATGGCATAATAAAGCATGTGATGGTACAGCTCAATTTAAATGTGCTATCATGGCTAAAATGACTCTGACAAATCTTGATCATGCTAATATTAGAATATATTGAAATGATATAAACGTTGATCATATTGCTAACAAAACAAAACAATTGTTACAGCACTTCTTCATAACATAATATATAAAACATGTATACTTAAGTGAGATTGGTGCAAATATTAGTAGTACCCTCTTTATTGATATGATTAGCTCATTGGGTTGACAAATCGATAGAGTAAACACTCTATTAGGGGTCATTGGACTCCATTGGTGAATGAAAATCTTCCTTTAATTTAAGGTAAAAGAGAGATCGATCAGGCATATAGGTAATGATTACTATTAATTCCTTGTGAAAATGCATTAAAAGCATCATACTATGAATCATAATAGAATAGACACAAATATTTAGTAAACTGTCATTTAGCATCATTCTAATATAATATTATAATGATAATTCTTACAGTACTATGCATTCTTATCATATTAGTTGTGTTGTTCATCTTGTATGCCCTATATATTATCATTTATGCTTTTGATCCTTCGATAAATAGAAATGAGGTATTGTGTTTACCTAACGAATTCTTTTGTTATTAATATTTTGTACATATAGTGCTTATTTATTAGGACTGCCACAACTAGAGCAAATTCTTCATAAATAGTTATTTAATTGATTCAACATTTATTTCTTATAAGCGGTTCTTTTTTTAGAGTTGTATAAGTTCCAGATTAATTTTATAGATGTAGTAAATTTATTTTCTTTTCATTAGTTGTTATTTTAGATTCCCTTTAATGATCAAATGTAAAACTTGCTTACTTAATCTAAGCTCTAGAGATCTATCTATCTTGCAAGTTGAGATAAAATCATTTTATCATGTCCCATGCTAATGAGCTGTGTTGCCATTCACAACTGAAGGGTGGCACAGATTACTTGACCAACATACTCAAATAAATGATCCACCCAAGCTGTCCAATTCAACCAGATTAGAATAAGGCTATCCATAAGATCCATAGTATTCCATCTACCATCCTTTATTAGCTATAACATTCTTGGAATCATCACATACTAAAAAGAATAGCAATAAGTGCTAACATAAAAATAGGATCTAGAAAAACGCCAGAGACCCTTTCGTGAATATATCTAAAACTATTTCAGCAGGATAATGCATCATCAATTGGCAAACTTTCAAACCCAGCCTAGATTTCTAGAAATTTACATTTAGTTTCAGAATTCCTTCAGCAAGAAATATATTGATTGAAAAAGCAATTTATAGGTTAAGAGTGCAAAAGTGGCCCTATGATTCCCATCTAAAGCAATAATTAATGATTGACAGTTGCAATGAAGACTTGCTGTAATGCAATTTTACCTGGTAGGCTGCAATTGGCAAAGAAGCATTATCTCGAAGAAGACGAATTATATCCAAATATGGTAGCCCAGGTTTTACCTGCCAAAAGTTTAATTAGCCTAAGCTGAAATGTCAAAGAGAAGTAATAAATGATAAGATACATTTGCAAAATAGGCCATAAATACCAAGAGAATATCAGCTCCTTCAGAATCATCAGCTTCCATTTCAATAATGGCTTCTCGATAGTTTGCCGGATCCATCTGATAACTTTTGTTGAACAAGCAAATCAAACAGTTGATCCCATGCAAGTAGGTGAACAACTAAATAAATCCACATTAAATTTATAAAAACACTTACGTTTTCTTGTCACCAAATCTTGGATTTGAATCTAAAGCTTCACGAAATGGACCATAAAAAGAGCTTGCATATCTGCAGGAAATGCAAACCAATAAAAAAAAACTCTCAAGGGAAATTTACATACCCAGCACACAATTGTTATGTAATTACATATCTCAAGTATGAAATTTCATATTTACACATGCAGCACATTAGTTTGAACCTACGCATGAAAAAGTATATTTCACTTTTAAAAAGGGATGTTAGTGTTATTTTTTATGTGATTTTAAAAATTTGAGTGTTATGTGTGTAAATGTATAGAAACTACTTCGAAAGGAAAATTGGCTGATTTTATCATTCATATGTCAAGTACATATATATATATATATATATACATATATATAGGGACACCAATCTCTCCTAATTTACAAACTTACAAAATATATCTAGCATAAATTTAGGAAATAAAAGAATTCTGAAAAAAAAAAGATAAAAAAAAATAAATAGAAAAGAGATAAACATGAATCAAAAGGTTTCCAAATTAATCTCCAATCAAATTTCTCATAAGATCTTTGGATGGTTGGACGGTTCATACTAGGAATCACCACCCGAAACTTCTCAGGTTTCCACACTCCCCCTCAAGATAGGTCAGAGATGTTGTAGAGACCAAGCTTGATATTAAACTCTGAGAATGTGCTTAAAAGAAGGGCTTTGGTGAAAACATCAATAACTTGTTGGTGTGTCAGAATGTAGCTTAGTGATTAATTGATCACTAATTGCCCCATTAACTGTTTCAGAGATAAAGTGTCTATCAACTTCAATATGATTGTCCCGTCATGATAAACAAGGTTCTTTTCAATATAGATGTTTGACTGTCACAAAATATTTACATAACTTTAAACGGTGATCCTATGACTTACAGATATAGAATGATATTGAAATGTTATTGAAATGAAAAGGTTCTTTAAATAACATCAAATATTTTTATTGATTTATTAAAAATTTTACTGTGTGCATATTGCCACTTTTTATCTTATATTACTATGGCTTATGAGTATCAGTCCACTAGCTCATTTAGCTCACAATTATTTTAAACCAAATTTTCAAGTTAATTAAATGATTAATGATGAGCGTTATAAGAGATAACGTTTATAAAAAATGCGGACAGCCAGTAACGCAGTAATTTTATATATATTATTTTAATTTATTTTAATTAGCGACACTTTCATCTGTTAAATAGTAATTGAATATAGAAAATTTAATTCACATCATCCTACCGTCTATTCTCATCTTGATTAATTCCAAGCCCTAGGTTTGGTCGTGACAGTATCATCTCTAAATGCACTTCATTAAAAGGTTATTCATGTGTTGTCTCACAATACTGACAGAATATGCAATATCTGGCTTAATATGTGATTGATAGATGAGTTTTTCTACTAATCTTTAGTATCTTCCCTTATCCACATATATATTTTCTTCTTCCTTTTTAGATTTTTTGTTGTGCTCCATTAGAGTATCAACAGATTTATATCCAATCATTCATGTTTCCTTTAATAGATCTAGGGCCTATTTTATCTGTGATATATAGTGCCTCTCTTGGGCCTAGCTACCTCCATACCTAAAGAATATCTCATGTTTCGTAAGTCCTTGATTTGAAACTTAGCGGCAAGCACTTCTTTGATTTTAAAAATTTCTTTCATCATTACCAGTAAAAATCATATCATCCACATATACAATCAGTGCAACAATTTTTTCCCTAAGTGTATTTTATAAACAATGTGTGATTAACTTGACTTTGAGAATATCCATTGAATTTCATAGTTTTAACAAACTTTTCAAACCAAGTTCTTGGTGATTGTTTAAGCTCATAGAGAGATTTTTTGAGTTTGCATACTAGGCGTTTGTTGGAATCATTCTCAAGTTTATGTGGTACATCCATAGATATTTCTTCTTCCAGATCCTCATTCAGAAAGATATTTATTATGTCAAGTTGATGCAGTCTTCATTCTCTGTTAACTGTTGTTGAAAGGAGAACTCTGATAGTATTCCATTTGGCAACTGGTCCAAAGGTATATTAATAGTCAATCTCATAGACTTGCGTGAAACCTTTTACAACAAGTATGACTTTAAATCTCTTAATACTCCCATCAGTTTGATCTTTGATGTTGAACACCCACTTGCATCCAACTAGCTTCTTATCCTGAGAAAGTTTAGTAAGTATTCATGTGTCATTATGTTGTAGTTCTCGAATTTCCTCTTCCGCTGCATTCCTCCATTTTGGATTTTTAAAAGCTTCATGAATGGATTTAAAAATATACAATATCATGCTTAGATATAAATGTTTTATAGGTTGACGATAGCTTTCTGATCCGCTCCAACGATTATCACAATTATGTAAATCCTGGTGATGGATCCAGAAACTTGATATGCTCCCTAACAACTTAATTGAATTCTTAAAATTAGATATTCTTGCACACTGAGGTTTCTCACGCGAGTATACGTATCATTTCAATAATATAAGGCTCTATTGAGTCGGATTTTTGATCCCACAGAGAAATTGAAGGTAATAACTCATTTAGAAAAAGTTCTAATATACTACTAATAGGTCTTAGTTTGGAATGTTGAATTATGTGGTTTTACTAACAAATACTCTAAAATTACAGCATTAATTCTAAAGCTAAACTTAACTAGATCAATTAGTTCGATGAATATCAAGATATAAAAGCTACCTGTCTCTAGAGTTTAACTTAGCAAATGTTCATGTCTGGAACCCCCAAGTTATACTCATCAAAATCTCTCTCCTGATCTATTTGCATTGCCCTATGGACTACTTTTCCTTCACCCACTAGTTCAGTGTGATCTTTCTAGTTGTTTATATCATAGCTCTTCCAAGTCTTATGGGTTTACAACAAATTTCAACAAATCATTTAGGCAGAATTATAAGTAAAAGAAGCACAAAAGGAAATATCATCACATTAAGGTTTAATGATTATTCCATAAACATTCTACACATCCTACAAATCCTACCTATTCATCACAAGAGATAGGTAAAGAAAATCTACTCACAGAACATGAAGAACAACATAGAAATCATCATCATTTAACAAAGCAAATCTACTAAATATGTGTTTATAGCAAATACAAGATAATTAGTAACATGATATTTGGCTTTTCTCCTCTGAAAAGAGATGAAAAATCCCTCCAACAATGTTCCCAAGTGCTACTTGCAATATTGAAATGATCTCATTACAGATTTCTCTCAAAACCCCTCACCAATCTATCAAGAAAAGTGGAAAATAAACCCTAGATCTTCCTACGACTCCTTTGCCTTTCTTCACTTCCAAAAGGCTACAGAAGTGCCAAGAGTCTTCCTTCGAACCGCTTAAATCGACCCGGTAACTCCTACGATCGTGTTGAATTAACTGTTGGAACTGGCCAGAAACAGGCCAGCGCCTTGGCACCACAGAGCTTGCGAATAGGCGTCGACCTCTCAGTTTGTCAGACTGGGCACTACGCCTAGGTGCCCAGTAAGCTGACGCCAAGGCACTTGAATGGAGTGCCTAAGCGCAAGCCTACTAGTCTCCAAATGCTCTGTTTTGCCTCCATTTCACTCTATTTCAACTCCACTTCGCTCCATGTGTCCTACTTGTTATACCTGCAAGAAAAATACGAAAATATATTTCTTTAAAGTGCAATTTCAACAAAAACAAGTTTTAAATGTAAAGAAAATTGAGCATGCTAAAGGACACATGATTCCATAAGTTAGCTTTATTTGTCATCAGCACCAAAAGAGGAAGGGGATAACTCATTAGTAGACTCCTCACTCAAAATTTCGAATAAAAGTGGACTTAGATTTTGGTTAAAATAGTTTTGTATTTGCAAGTTGTCTTCCACCTGCTCAAGTTTCTTCTTCATGCTAGTGTACACATGAAGTTCTTTGTTGTACAATTCAGGTTTAGTTGGTTGGATACCCTCAATAAGAGCAAGAGAGTCAAGTGGAAGAGAAGTAGAAAGAGTAGGTGGGGTTGTCGTGTAGGCATCATGTGTATCCCAAAATTGATCTTCATTGCACTCTCCCCCCAAACAATAAATGTGACATGCATGAAGTTGAAATATTTTCTGGTAGCAGAAGGAAACACTCGTACCTTTTTTATTGGAGGAATACCCAAAAAAATATACTTGATAGATTTAGAGTTTAGTTTAGTGCGAGTTGGGGAATGGATTTGAACAAAGGATATACACCAAAAGATATTTAGTGGTATAGTACGAGAGTATACTATGATGTGAGGATAGGTAACCATCAAAAAATTAAGTAGTGTTTTGAAGCTAAGTACCATACTAGGCATTTGATCGATAAAATATGTTGCAGTAAGAGCTGCTTATTGGAACTTGATTGAAAATCATAATTAAGCGGGATACCTTAAAGAGATGTTTGTTCTTTCTCTCTGTTATCACATTTTGTTATAGTGTATCAGTACATAAACTGACATTAATCATTCCATTTTTTTGAAAGGTAAGACCCAATGATGAAGTTAAAATATTCCTTTGCATTATCATTTTGATAATCTAAATTTTACATTGGAATTGAGTTTAAAGCATGACATGGAAAGTTTGAAAGCTTTGGTTTGTTTCAGATTTCTCTTTAATTAGGAATACCCAAGTAGTTCTAGTATGATAGTTAAAAAATGAGACAAACCATCTAGCCCCACTTAGTTTTCACCTTTGAAGGTCCAAACTATCATTGTGGATAATCGAAAAAGGGTGTGAGAGTTTATATTGAGTCATGGGATAACTATTTCTAATGTGTTTGACAATGTGACAAATCTCACATTAATAAAAATCAGATTTTTTTTATTGATAAACAGATAAGATATAACTAAGCAATATAATTAAAATTAGGATGACACAATTGACAATACCATGATATGAACTATTTTTCGACAGACATGAGCTCAGCAGACTCGAAAATTTGAGATAAATATAGAGGTGAGATCATAAGTTTATTTAGATAATGAGGCTTTATTTGAGCAACTGTAAGTATTGATGTATTTTAGCATTGTCAATCATCTTCCTCGATTCCACCAGTTAAAATTCACAAGAGTTTGAAAGAAATTTAATATATTTTATATCATGAGTAAGCTTACCGATTGAAATTAAATTATAGTCTGACTGTGAAACATATAAAACAGAGGAAAGTGATATCTAAAGAGAGCTCCACATCTACTTTCCCAGCAATGTTTGAGCCTCCTACTAGTTGACTAAAGTATTACTGTTGATGGTCAAAACACACGAGGTTCCAGAATCTACATTCCAAATTCTAATCTCACATTACTAGCAAGATGAAAGAGGGATATATTATTTTGGTGTTATGAGGTTGGTATGTTGCTCAACATTACCTCTAAGGAGTTTCTTTAGTGCTTCAAGTTGTTCCTTGGTGAATTCTGCCAATCCTTCAGATGTGATAGCGACATTAGTAATTTTTCACTTGATCTTTCCTTCCCTATCTAGGTTTCTAGTCTGCATTTTTTCCTTGAAGTTTCCATCATTTGTATTTGATATGCCCAATACTCTTGAAATAGTCACATGTGAGATGTCTCTTTTTGAGTTTTGAGTTATGGGAAGAATTATGGGTGACAAGGGCTGAGCTGTCAGTACTTGGCGAACCTCCATTTCCGGTCAACATCAAATTCTTTGTGTTCTCTTCTCTCCCGACTTCAGCAATGGCTCCACAGGTAGATGGAAGAGGCTTTGTTCCCATAATCTCCTCTCTCACCTCATTGAATTCTTCAAATTTGATGATTCTCTTCTTCTCAGTGATGGATTTAAACATCACACGTGTAGATATTTCCACACGTCTCAAACATAGTCAATTGTAGCTAATATTTTGTTAGAGTGTTAAAGTATTGGTGACGCTTAGCTCTCCTTGACGAAGATCATAATGTTTGTTTTTTATTACAAAAAACTCTACAGTGTTCTCAGTGCCAAAATATGTTTTCCTTGAGGCCTCCCAGTTGTTTTTGCCAGTTTTATAGAGCATAAAATTTTCTCACTTCAGTGGTCATTGAGCTGACTAGCCATGAAATAACCATATGATTTTCATTCTTCCATATTAGGAATTGTCATCTCCCATGAGATGTTCCTCTTTCCATTTATCACCAATGTTCATAAACACGGATTGGAATAATTGAATAAAGTTATGGTCATTGAGTTATGTTTTGTGATGTAGTTAGAAAGTTTAGGAGTCGCCTGAACAGAATCCTTGCTCTCTGATTCAGAATTCACCTCCAAAGTAGAACTTGGCATCTTTATCTCATATTTTCTCATCATCCCTTGAGGTATTTAGCGTTTGCTTCTAGTTGTTGGACTTGTTGTTTCGACTTCAGTTGCTACTGCTTTTTCTTTTGTTGTTGTTGCATTTGTTTTTGTTGTTGTTTCTGTTTCTGCTTGTTGGTGTGAATTCTGTTGTTGCTACAGCTTTGGCTTGTTGTAGTTGCTTTTATTGTTGTTAATGGAAGATTCAACCTGAGGAGAGTCTGCAGCAAGGAAATTTCAGGCTGCATGATAATTCTAGAGGGCCTGAAACTAGGGTTGTCAAAAAAGCTCGTTGTTCGTTAATAGCTAGTATTCAGCACATAGAGCAGCTTGCATTTGAATCATTTGTTAAGTAAGCAAGCTAAACATGAATAATTTTTTAAGCTTGAATTATAAACGAAACGACACAAACAAACCATTATTCCATCATGATCGGTTCGTTTTAGCTCGAAATACATAAATTATATATATTATTTATATAATAATATATTATATATGCTTATATCTAAGTTTAAATCACAATAGCTTGTGTAGTCATGTGGTTTTGTTGCATAGAAATGATGCAGATTCGAATATAATGCTCTATATTTATTTTTATAATTAATTTAAATAAGACAATTACAAGTCGAACATGAGTTGAACACGAACACCAATATATAAATCGAGTCAAACACAAGTCAATTTCGAACACGAGTCAAACCTAAGCTCGCTCAAGCTCGACTCTTTTACAACACTACCTGCAACAGGGACGCTTCCAGCTGCAGGGAGAATTTCGTCGGAGGGGCCTGCAGCAAAGCAAAATTTTTATTGTAGGGGAATGTGAACAGGCATGCTAGGAGAAATCTAGCTGATGAAGTTTCGAATACTTGCAAGGAAAAGTTTTCGACCACAAGAGGGAGGTCTGGCTCCAGCAACAAGGAGATTTGGCCTAGTATGAAATAAGACATGCCGCAAGAGGGAAGTCTGACTCTAGCAAGAAAACGATCCAGCCTGACAGAAAAGAGAACTGACTACAGGAACGAGATTTGATCTGGCAGAGGAGGTCCAGCGGCCAGCCTAAGATCTAAAGCTTTGATACCACGTAAAAATTATTTGGGAAGAAGAATTGCTTAATTTTATTATTCACGTGTTGATACATATATAGGGACACTAATCCCTCCTAATTAACAAGCATACCAAATATATCTAGCCTAAAATAGGAAAGAAAATAATTATGAAATAAAAGATAAAGAGCATAAAAAAGAAAAAAAATAAACACAAATCAAGATTTTCCTAAATTGATCTCCAATCAAATCTCGCATAAGATCTTGGTCGGCCGGTCCATGCTAGAAACACCACCGAAAACTTCTCAGGTTTCCACAATATGAAAGTTAGGAGTGAGGTATNTTACCTAACGAATTCTTTTGTTATTAATATTTTGTACATATAGTGCTTATTTATTAGGACTGCCACAACTAGAGCAAATTCTTCATAAATAGTTATTTAATTGATTCAACATTTATTTCTTATAAGCGGTTCTTTTTTTAGAGTTGTATAAGTTCCAGATTAATTTTATAGATGTAGTAAATTTATTTTCTTTTCATTAGTTGTTATTTTAGATTCCCTTTAATGATCAAATGTAAAACTTGCTTACTTAATCTAAGCTCTAGAGATCTATCTATCTTGCAAGTTGAGATAAAATCATTTTATCATGTCCCATGCTAATGAGCTGTGTTGCCATTCACAACTGAAGGGTGGCACAGATTACTTGACCAACATACTCAAATAAATGATCCACCCAAGCTGTCCAATTCAACCAGATTAGAATAAGGCTATCCATAAGATCCATAGTATTCCATCTACCATCCTTTATTAGCTATAACATTCTTGGAATCATCACATACTAAAAAGAATAGCAATAAGTGCTAACATAAAAATAGGATCTAGAAAAACGCCAGAGACCCTTTCGTGAATATATCTAAAACTATTTCAGCAGGAAAATGCATCATCAATTGGCAAACTTTCAAACCCAGCCTAGATTTCTAGAAATTTACATTTAGTTTCAGAATTCCTTCAGCAAGAAATATATTGATTGAAAAAGCAATTTATAGGTTAAGAGTGCAAAAGT
>JXCR01044329.1:37501-92517 GCA_002079205.1 Phalaenopsis hybrid cultivar
ACACACGCCACTTTACCTATGCATGAAAAGTTGAATTTATTGTTTATAAGTCAAAATAGGGATATATTTTGTGTGGTATTAATGATTTGGGTGGTATAAATGTAAAAAAGTAAAGTTTAGAAGTTTAGATGTTAGATATGTAAATACATAGGAATTAGGTTGTATGTATGTAATTGAGGCCTCTCTCTCTCTCTCTCTCTCTCTCTCTCTCTCTCTCTCTCTCTAAATATAATCACAACAAGCAAACAACATTGCAACCTGTCCTGCCATGTCCTCCCAGTTATTGCCCCTCTTTATCTTTTCGGAAAAGAATTAGAATTAAAAGCCAGCAAAGTGATCACATCAAAAGGTAAATTGTTTGCCTAAATAATCCAGATTATGATTTTTTTGCTGTAATGCTTAACTAATGCCTTGATAAAAATTTGACTTAAATAGTTCTTTAAAGTTTCCTCATGCCTTGTTAGTTTTCGTGTTTTGCATTCTCTCATGGAAATATGAAATTAATTGCAAGTGATGAATTTGTTTATTCACGCAAAACATTTGATCTTTTATTACTTTTATTATGCATATAATTTCATATTTTTGTTATCTTAAGAGTTTTTCATTATTTTCATGCCAACATTTATTAGATCATCACTATAAATAATCATAGTTTATCGATGCATAATTAGTATTCCTATTTTTTCTTCTATTGCTTTAGGGGTCATTTATTTGCCTATAATTAATCTGGTAAGAGTTTTCATGTTTTTATAAACAGAAGATTTATGATCTGCGATGCAAAGACTACAAAAGTTAATCCTACACTACAATTGATGATTCTTGAATGATTTCTTCGTCTTATCTAAAGAATCATTTAGAATTTACCAAAATATGCTCAATATTACATTTCCTACACCCACGTGTTTAAAATGTATAACATCCTCATTCCTTGAAGAAAAAAAACTTTCTTATCATAAGATAAGACAAAATGTGCTTTATCACAATTTATTTGAGTTTTAGTTTTCAATATTTTATCAAGCACTGCATGATTGGTAATAATGTAAGACAAGCATAAAGAAAGAAAAGTATAACAAATAATCAAAAAACAAATAGTTTTAATAGAATAAGTAAACGGGTGTCCCTCCCGCACTGATGCAAGATGTTCAAAGCAGAGATGGGATCGTGTCCCGTGTGCGCCTGAACACAGGAGATGAGTCGCGTGAACTGCCCTAAATCGAACTGAGCGGTCCCCTTCAAATTTCTTTTCAATTTTTAGCATGTTTACTTTAATCTTTTCTTTTTATTCATTTCCTATTGATGTGTCGTCTCAGAGTTTGGATAGGCGGAGTTCTGTCGTGTTTCTGCTCAGGGCAGCCATCGGCGTCCCGGCTTCTCCCTTCTAAGGTTGCATCCAAGACCAAGAGGTGATCCGACTGTTTCTCATTCCAAGGTGTTGATTCTCTTCCAAGCGATTGTTGCTCCGACCGTATCTCACTCCCAGGGTGGTATTTATCCTCAACTACACTTCCCCGCGCCTTTGTACATCGCTTCCCGTTCACCCAGTTCGCTGTCTCCTTGCTGCCATCCCCAGAAAACAGTGCAGCCACTGTTTTTACCACTGTCTCCTGCCATCCAGCCCCGTTCCAGCCATCCCACCCTCCATACCTGCTGTCCACTGCTGTTTCAGCCACCAAAATCGCATCCCTGCGGCGTAGCTACTGTTCCAGCCCTTCCACTGCACAGCCATGATTGTTCCCGCCGCCCAAAAACTCCACTAGCCACTATTCCTTCACTGTCCAATCCAACTACCCTCTGCTACCATCTCTCCAAACCCTCATCAATCACCACCATCACCCCAAGATCTATCCTGGTTTGAGTGCCTGTATCATGGTTGTGCTATTTCAGATTTGCAGGGGTCGTGTTGTTGTATTTTCCCTTTCAAGTGTGTTGGTTGTAACTTCCTATTGGCTTGCAATAATAATATTTATTTCTCCTATTGTGGTTTGGATTAACTCTGGTATCATTTGGTATCAGAGCTAGCCCAACTCTAGCCCCATCTTTGGATTTCTAGCATATATCATGCTCAAACCTACCTCCACTCACACCCTCCCCAAAAAAAATTTTCTCCTCCTTTTCCACTCAAACCATCTTACACTCGACTCCTACCTAACACCCCAAACCATCTTAAGTGCTAGGAAGTTCTACCATACATAATGGTAAAATTAGCCACTAGCAAGCCAAAAAAGAGTGCATTATATTGGTGAAAATTTTTGGAGCACCTAAGAACGTGAGGAAAAGACAAGGCTGGTTCAATATGTAATGGGAGATGCAGTGTCGGTACCGACCAACTTACTATAGATTGGAAGTTCATACCCCAGCTTCAAGAAATGGAGAAACCACATCGTCAGGGGACCACCAAATCTAACAGGTTGATTTCAACCCAAAGATCTTACTGCCAAAGTACGCTTAGGAGAACATTCAAGCCGACCCAGTCTGAGGGGAAACTGATTCAGAGTGGAAAACAAATGGAACTAATATGCATTCCAAAATTTGTCTCAGTCAGGAAGTGTTTAAAGTGCTACGGTATTGAGGATGGTGAATCAGATTGCAAAACCAGAAGAATGATCTCTTTCACTGATCAAGAAGTAGTTGAATAAAAAAATGGTGATCCCGGAGAAGATCAAGGGTTTTCTCAACTTTTAGTTAACGAGAAAGGCACGCCATCGATTTCAGATGAATCTATGAGAGATATTCAAGCCGAATTAGCAGGAGCTATTTTAGAAAGTAGTGACGGAAATAATAAGTGTTCAGGTAGAGTATGAGATATTGTTGTCTCGAACAACCTTTTGGCAGGCATTGAGAAGAGCATTTGCAGGATTGACATTAGATGTCCAAAATAGTCATGAATTTGAGAAGCTGATACCAGGCACAAGGCAACCTCAGATAAGTGAATTTTAGGATTTATATATATATATATATATATATATATATAGCTTGCATTTTGAGTTGCCCTTACTAAGGAAGGTCCAGCATATCAGAGATGAACCTCTTTTTTGCCACTGTTGGAAGACTGTATGGAGTCGATTGGGTGTTCAAATATGTTTAGCGATATACCCCCGAGAGATGATCAAGGAGGGGGTTGGAGTTAACTAAAATCGGAACGGACAGTTGGATACTAGAAATAAATTCACCACTATTCTAACTCTATCACGAACAATTTAATATTTAAAAAATATATGAAAGAGCCACTAAACAAAGCAGTTAAAATTAAAAAGAAAAAATTATACATCTCTTGTTGTTATTCTCGTCTTTTGTATATATTTGCTCTTCTATTATTCATCTTGTTTAAATGTTTAAAGCCTAAAAATAATATTGAAACAATATAATGAGTTATCTGGAGATAATCCAGGAGTAATCACACTACTAAACTACAGTAGCCCAAGAAAAAGAGTATAATATGTATGCGTCTATAAAAAATCGTATAATATACTGATCTTTCATGTTTTTTATAAGCAATCTAATATATATTTATAAGCAATCTGATATATGTTTCTAAGCAATCTAATATATGTTTATGAACAATCTGATATTTGTTTATAAGCAATATAATATATGTTTATAAGCAATCTGATATATGTTTAAAAGCAATATGACATATGTTAATTAATACATCAATAAACATTTTCAAACTGAACAAACACTAATATTTTATATGCATTTATCTTACCTTTATTTATATTTTATATTTTACATACAAATTTGTCTCTATGAGGATCACCGTCAACAAACCTAAAACACCCTTGGTCGATATTGTCCCTTCTGCTCCCGTCGTCATAGCGGTTAGCGATCAACATATCGCAATTGTGTATGGTGGAATGACCCTTACCTACCCCTGACTTATATTATCTCGTCGACAAAGCAGTTGGTAATGTAAGCATTACAATAGTCTAGGGAGGTAAGCTCTGGTCTACTCGCCCATAGTCGATATTATCCCGTCGACACAGCGGTTA
Organism: Phalaenopsis hybrid cultivar; assembly: GCA_002079205.1. NCBI lineage: Eukaryota > Viridiplantae > Streptophyta > Magnoliopsida > Asparagales > Orchidaceae > Phalaenopsis > Phalaenopsis hybrid cultivar. Next base: position 41,491 of record JXCR01044329.1, read on the forward strand.
GTGACATATCAATCACAATTGTCTGTAGTAGAAACACTCAGGGGGCGCGGGTACACTGGCGCCCCCTACTTGTACCATTAAGAAGTGAAATCCTCCTCTTAACATGCGCATGCAAACATTTCATACATATATTATTTTGAGATATTTTTATGCATCTACTAACATGCATATTTATTTTATTGTACAAATATTCATCATGCATATATATCATTTCATTCATATGTCTATCTCATGCATTTCTTATATCATGCATATATTTCCTACATGTATATCTTACATATAATGTTTGTCTAAATATCATTTATCTCATCCATATCTTTCATGCATGCACATATTTTTATACTATGTTTATCATGCATATATTTACCATCTAACAATATGAAGATCTAATTAAATTAGGGCTACAGGAAGTCATACATACAATCTAAAATAAAGATTACTGAAATTTAGACATGCAATTACTCACATCATTTGTCACGCTAAAACTCTTAATCTTCGATAGTTAGCTGGTGGTTGTGATGACTTTTACGTTAAAATTAATAACCTATAAGACATAATATTAAAATTTAAGACTCAAGTAATTTTTGTTAATCAAATTAATCTTCTTAACTTTAAATTAATTTACCTAAAAGTTACAGGGTCTCTTTACAGTGAATGTTCACACTCATCTCGAGCCTTCCACCCTGGTAAACAACCTAAGATCAACAATTAACTTCAGATTTAATGATATCTTAGCTAATAAAGTAATTTAACCAAAAATATAAATGAGTTGCTAAAACATAGCTTAAACAGATTTTATGGCCACCAATCCTTCTAAAAGCTACCAAATTTACTTTTCATCACCTCCAACCACACTTCTATGTTGATATCGTGCTAGAACCATTTTAGAAGCTCAAAAAGGCGTTTGACGCTTCCTACAAACAAAAGGCGCCTCTGACGACTACCGTAAAGGGAAAAGGCACAAAAAATGAGGGAAAACTTAAAATGAAAGTGCAAGGAAGAAAAGGAATGTCTCAAATATTGCTAAAATCAGTTCACACTTACTAATTTCATTTTAGAGCCCTAAATCGTGCTCTGCAACACTCAGATAACCGCTCGGTTCGCTGCTTGCCACTGCTATAATACCAGGGTGCGCTTCTGTGTGGGAGGCCATAGCAAACGACGAAGTGCAAGGCAGAGAGGAAGGGAATCGAGAGAGAAAATCGGGAGAAAATGGGAAATTCAAAGCTAAGCGGCCCTATTCGATCGAAACTTCAAATAAAATGCATAAGAATCGATTGGAAACAATAAAGTTGTCGGATTAAGGGAGGATTAATGAATTAACTAAGTTTAATTAATTTATTAAAACTTATAACTTTCAAATTGCGTTTCATTATTCATGTGTGGTGTTTTATATGTAATTGAACAATTTTTTTTGTAAAATTTTATAAAATTATTTCGATTGAAATCTAAGGAATGCGAAAATTAGAGTACAATTTTATGTTACCAAAAACTTTCTTTGATTACTCAAAATTTGTTTATTACATTCCCCACTCTTTAAAAAAAAAATTTCCTCGAAATTCATGAACTCCGCATCAAATGTGAATAAATAAATTATGAAGATGAAACAATAAGTGATTACAAAAGCCTGTTTATTGTGAAGTGGCAACTAAACTATATATGATGAGCTATACATCGGATAAATCCAACATAACACCAAAAAGACAATTCATCCCTCAAACTATGTATCAACATCAGTGGTAACAGGCTTTTCTGATTCCCGAGGCGTCAAAGGAATAAACTCTTGGACAAATATTTTCCTTGGTTGCTCCTTACAAATCACGGTATCAGCTTCTGTTGTCCTCTATTGAACAGTTCTAGAAATAGATCCTTCATGAATATTCCTCTGATTTGGATCCCTTCCTAAATGAACATCTGATGTGGATCTCTGCACAGCATTAGAGCAATTTCTCATTTAATGTCCAAGTTGTCTGCACAAGTAACACGCCTTTGATCCAAGTAAACATGGACCATGATTGTGCTTTCCACACTTAACACAAGGCTGTATAATGTTATTGCCAGCTTGGCTAACAACTCCACCAGTGTAGGACTTCATCTTCTTTCCACTAGACTCTCGTTCTCCTAAATGGGTTGTTGGTGTCACTTTTTCTGAACCCTTCCTCTTATGCATGTTTCTGCTCTTCTGAGTTTGTCGGAAATCAATCTCCGCCAGCCTAGCTCTTTCCACTAGTACTGAATGGTTTTCAATCTTAAGTGGCATTAGTGGTTGCTTGATTAAATCTTTCAATCCTGAAAGAAATCTGTGGCATTTCTCCTCTGTTTTTGGAATGAGTTGTGGTGCATATCTCGATAGCATAGTAAACTCTGTTTCATACTACATAACCAATCGATCTTCTTGCATCAACCTAATGAATTTCTCCTTCACCTGCCTCCTAGCTGACAGTGGAATGAACCAAACACGAAAATTCCTTACAAAGTCCTTCCACTGAATATGGTTACTGGGTCTACCTCTAAACTTCTCTTGAAGCTGACCTTGCACCACTCTGCTTCCCCTTCGAAAGCAAAAACAGCTAATGCGACCATCTTCTCCTGAAGATAAAACAAGCCATCAATGATTTTCTCCACTCACAACAACCCGTTTTCTGCCTCAACTGGTTCTCCTGCTTCTAAAAATAATGTTGGTCACACGTTCTAAACTAGTTTCAGACATTTATCCAAGTTTTTCTATTACCACTAGCTTGAATATGAGAAACCTGAATAAGTCGGGTAATTGCGACCATCATCTGAGTAAAAGCCTCCATAGGAAAGCTCGCACCGCTAGATGGAGGATCACTCTGTACTGGAGGCACCCAATTTAGATAGCATCACCCCATATCTCTCTTTCATGTTCATTCGTACCCTCCATAACGAAATCAATTGCCCCGAGATAACAAAATTTAACATAATTAACATCACATTTAATTACTCTTTAATTATCCTAAAAATTATTAATAATTAATCTAATAGCTCTTTTATAATCACATTCTTAATGTCCTTTAGTGGGCTCTGATACCAATTTTGTGACGACCAAGCCTAGGGCTTGGAGCTAACCAAGATGAGAACGGACGATCGAACGGTCGGATGGTGGAAATCAATTCACTACTATTCTAATTCTATCACGAACAATTTAATATCTAAATAATATATGAAAGAGCTACTAAGAAAAGCAATTAAAACTAACAAGTAAAAATTATACATTTCTTGTTGTTCTCGTCTTTTGTATATATTTGTTTCTCCCCTATTCATCTTGTTCAAATGTTTAAAACCTAAAAATAATATTGAAGCAACAAAATGAGTTATCTAAAGATAACTCAGGAATAATCACACTACTAGAAAAAAGTACAATATATGTGTCTATAAGAAATAGTAAAATATGCTTGTCTGACATATGTTTATAATCAATCTGATATATGTTTATAAGCAATCTGGTATATGTTAATACATGCATCAATGATCTTTTCTATATGAACAACTTTATATGCATTTATCTTAACTTTGTTTTTACTTCATACTTTACACACATTTGTCTTTGTGAGAATCATAGTCAACAGCCCAACACACCCTTGGTCGATATTGCCCCTCCGGCTCCTGTCGACACAGCGGTTAGTAATCTACACATCACAATTGTCTAAAGTAAAAAGGCCCATACCTGCCCCTGGACGATATTAACCAGTCGGCATAGCAGTTAGTAACGTAAATATTACAATTGTATAGGGAGGTAAGCTCTGTTCTACTTGCTTCTGGCCAATATTATGCGATCAACATAATGGTTAGTGATCTAACCATCATAACTATCTGTGGTGGTAGAAAAACCCTACGCGCGTGAGTACAATGCATCATCTGCCTGTACCATTAAAAGATAAAATCCTCGTCTGAACATGCACATGTAAGCATTCATATATAATTCATACATACATTATTTTGAGATATCATTATGCATCTCCTAACATGCATAATTAGTTTGTTGTGCAAGTATTCATCAAGCATATTTATCATGTCAATTATATATCTATCTCATGCATGTCTTGCTTATATCATGCATATCTTTCTTACACGTCTATCTTACATATAATATCTTTTAAGCATTCAGATTTTTTCCTATTATGTTTATCATGCATATCTTTCATACTTAATAATATGAAGATTTGATTAAACTATGGCATACATGAAGTCAAACATACAATATAAAATAAACAAGATTACTGAAATTTAGCAATGCAATTTACTCACCTCAATTGTCATGCTAAATTCTTAATCTTCGACATTTAGTTTGGAGGTTGTGGTGACTTTTACGTTGAGATGAATACCATATAAAACGTAATATTAAAATTTAAGACTAAAGTAATTTCTACTAATTCAATTAATCTTCTTAACTTATAATTAATTTACCTGAAAGTTACAGGGTCGCTTTACAGTGAATGTATGCACTTGCCTCCAGTCTGCTGCCCCGGTAAACAACATAGAATTTGCAATTAACTTCAAAACTAAAGATATCTTAACTGATAAAGTAATTTAACCAAAAATATAAATGAGTTGGTAAAACATACATAAATAGCTTTCTTGACGATCAATCCTTCTCTAAAGCTTATATCACCTCTAACCACACTTTTATGCTGATATCGTGTTAGAATCCTTTTGGAAGCTGGCAAAAGACGTTCAACACTTCTGACACATAAACGACACATCCGACGACTACCGGAAAGGAAAAAAGCATGGAAAAACAAGGCAAAACTCAAAAGAAGAGTGCAAGAAAGAAAAGGAATGTCTCAAATGTTGTTAAAATCAATTTCGCACTTACCGATTTCATCCTGGAGCCCTAAATTGTGCTCTATAGCGATCGAGTAGCCGCTCAGTTCACTACTTCGCGCGACTACAGTACCCGGGTGCCCTTCTGTGCGGGAGGTCATGGCAAACAACGAAGCGCTAGGTACAGAGGAAGGAAATTGGGAGAGAAAATCGAGGGAAAAGGGGAAATTTGAAGCTTAGCGACCCTATTCAACTGAAACTTGTGAATAAAAAGGCATAAAAGTCGGTTGGAAACAGTAAAGCTATGGGATTAAGGGAGGATTCGGGAACTAATTAAGTTTAATTAATTTATTAAAACTTATAACTTTCAAATTTTATATCCCTCAATCCGTTCATTATTCATGTGTGGTGCTTTATATGGAATTGATAGACTTTTTGTCTAGAATTTTATAAAATTAATTCAATTGCAATCCGAGGGGTGAGAAAATTAAGTATAATTTTATGTCGCAAAAACTTTTCTCCGATTTCTCAAAAATTGGTTATTACACTACCAGAGAATAATAGGTATCTCCTAAGTGGTTGCTAGTGAGAGTTGTTCAGTCTGCAATAAATTTTATTCCATAGTTATTCCTCCTTACATACTTGTTTATCAGATGCATCCAGTCGTGTATGAGGAGCGAAAGATGCAAATTACTAATCAAATGGCTCAAGTAACATTATGGAAATCTACGTTGATATACAACTCCAACATGAGTTGTGACAAAAAAGAAGATGGATATATATTCTATCAAAATATGCTTTAAAATTGCAACACCTACAAAATTGACTTATCAAAAAATTAAATCATTTTCGTCACCTTAAATGTGGTCGATCTAGAGTCATATTACAAGGAGACAGAAGCTTCAATGGATGAGGTCGAAGCCACCCCAACCCCAAAAAAGAAGCAGGTGTCCCTATGCACTGACGTCGAACATCCACAGCGAAGGCAGGATCGCATCCCGCATGCAATACTCCTGTAGCCTAGACGCGAGATGCAGGTCGCGCGAACTGCCCGAATCGAACCAAGCGGCTCCCCTTTTGATTTTTTTTTTAATTTTTATCATGTTTCTTTAATACTTCCTTTCTAGTCATTTCTTTTATATATATATTTTGTTTATTACATTCCCCACTCTTTAAAAAAAAAATTTCCTNAGAGGGAATTTTATCATGTTTCTATTCAGGACAGATGTCAATGTCCCGGTTTCTCCCTTTTGGAGCTGATTCAAGGGCAGGTGGCGCTCTGGTCGTATCTCATTCCAAGGTTATTCTCCTCCAAGGGTTAGGTGGTGCTCCGGTTGTAGCTCGCTCCCAATGTGATTTTATCTTCTTCTACCCTTCTCCACGCCTTCCTACATCACTTCCCCTTCATCCAGTTCATTGTCCCCTTGTTGTCGTCGCCAGAAAGTAGTGCAGCCACTGTTTTTATCTCTGTCCCCTACCATCCAGCCTCAATCCAGCCATCCTCTCCCTCCCTACCCACTGTCAACTACTGTTCTAGCCACCTAAATCGCATCACTGCAGCCTAGCTGCTATTCCAACACTTACCCTGCACTGCCATGATTGTTCTTGCTGGCCAAAATTGCCCCTAACCGCTGTTCTTTTGATGTCCAGCCCACCTATCCCCATGCTGCCATCTCTCCAAACCCTCACCGATCACCACTACCACCCCAAGATCCATCCAAGTTTGAGTGTGTGCCGTATCTGTTGTTATTTCAGATTTTTAAATATCGTGTTGTTATATTTTCTCTTTCAACTGTGTTGATTGTAAACGTTTATTGGCTTTCAGTAATAATATTTGTTTTTCCTGTTATGATTTGGGCTAACTCCGGTATCAATAAGACTATCTAACATGACAGTAAAGCTTCAAACTGAGATTTAAAAAATAGAGCAAAGAGATAAGATCAATTGTAACCTACCATCTTCCCTAACAATACCATCATGTCCATCAGAAGAATATGGATCCAAAGCTACATCAGTATAAATCACCTGTATATGTAATTTAAAAAAAATCAGTAGGTTTAATACTCAAAAAAAACTTGAGAGTTGAGAGATGGAGAGTTTACTAACAATGTCAGGATATTTGTCCTTTAGTAGGCGTATTGCTCGAGGGATGAGGCCATTGTCATTGAACGCTTCATCTCCTGTTGGGGACTGTAAAGGTAGAAATAGAATATTCTTATTTTACAAAGAAGAGAAAATAAAAATTGTCAAAATGGGACGCGGGACCTTCAATGCATCAGGTATCTTTGGAAAAAGTACAAAGCTTTTGACACCAACATCTATGGCCTTGTAGACCTACATTAAGAGTCAGAAAAGAAACAAATTAGGTACCCCAAACACAAGTGTTTTTGAAATATAGTACTTAACAGCAGCAGAAAGCTCAAAACAATGACTACCACATAAAAATTGGATCTACCAATCTCCATAATAGAAAAAGGAGGGAGAGAGAAAAGGATCAGTAGCTACCTCATCAAGAAGACCATGTCTCCATCCCAATCTGAAGCAACCTGGCATAGCTCCAATTGGAAAATCCTCCTCACCTGACCAAAATAGAAGAATTATTCCTTTCAGAACATAACATACTAAATGCTAAGTTGATTGATGACCCACTATGCTACTCACGTTATTCCTTAGGAGGAAAGATCATCATCATCATCATAGTCATTATTAGCCATATCCCAACTTTTACATGTAAAGTTTATGAATCCTTCTTGATGTTCATAATTTAGCACCAGATCCACCTATTGAAGCATAGTCCAATGACTTGAAGCAATATAAAACATTTGTTCATTCTTGTTTTGCATCATATATCACTGTTATTAGGAGCTTTAAATAGGTTTGAGCTTTATGTAATGGGACATTATTTGAGATAGTATATAGTTATCTTGCTTTGGATTGTTTTTTTCATTTTCATTTTCGAATGATTTATTATGTAATTATACCAAGGACCCTAAATATATAATGGTCTAGTTTCTATATTAAGAGGTAATGGCATTTGAAATTAAAAATTCCTCCTTTAGTGGAGTGACCAGCCTTTGCCTCCTCCTTTCCCTCTTGTCCTCGACTCTTATTGAATGTGATAGAGAAATCCTAGCTGCGTGCAAAGACTTATCTGTTGTGAGCAATGATTCAAAAGGAGAATGACGCTGTGTACTATGTTCTTCGTCATATTATCAACCAATCCAAACAATGGTGTTTCCAATCTAAATTCTTACATTATTTTGTCTCAAAACATATTTTTGTTTATTCCTTTAAGGACACTCTTCAATCTCCAACATTTCATTAGAGCTTCATTCCATCTTCATGGTCATGGAAAATTTTCCAAAATTATTCTCATATATTCAAATAAATAGGCTATCTTCATGGCCATCCTTTAATTATATGTCTGATATCTATTTTGTTAGATATTTTTGAAAAAAATTATGGAGATTATGTGGAACTCAATTAAAATGATTATTTTTTCAAAATTAAATAAAGGTAGTTACTATAATTTTCGACAATTTACAGAGATATATATTAGGAAGAAGTATTAATCCATACCTGCCAACAACAAACTTTTCTTTTAGTAATACGACAAACAAAACTATTGGAAATTTTCCTTTCAAAATTATTAACAGTCCAAATCCTAGAAAACATGTTACATGCACACTCTTCCAACTCTATTCTTATGCATGCACATTTTGAAGCATTTCACTTACAATCGGGATGATGTTCCAAAAAAAAAAAAATTAAGTTGTTAACCAATAAATATTAAAAAAACACCTAATACAACATGTCAGCATTGGGAACAAAACGAAGGTATTATGTAATGATTCATATTAGATTTGAACGCCATCCACAAAACTCATTCAAAAAACTACAAGCCATGGACTGTGGTCCATGTCAAGTTATTAGGAAATTTGAATCAAATGCTCCTGCTTAAACGCCCGATATGCTAACAAGTCCAATTAGTAACATTGAAGATGTATTATCATAAAGGGGTGCTTTTGAGGCACAAGAATTGCTAGTTAACATGTTTATAGGTGGAGTCTCTTTTTGCTTTTTTTATGAAATTTCAATTACTTCCCACAAGACCTCTACAATAGCATAATTTATGGATTACTACAAGTTCCAAGGAATAGACCAGGGCCTCCTAAATAAGTATTATGCTAGTTAATATGCAAAAGTAAGTTCTTCCTATCCTATGGAAATTAATTCAGTGCCACTCCAAATATTATAGCTCGGCATCATCTAACGACTCATGGCTTGAAAATTTTCAAATTGATTCCTGTTTTATTGCATCGATCACTTCTGTTAGGAATTTTGTGTATGTTTGAAATTTAGTAATGGAACATCATACAATGCATTACAAATCTACCTAGTCTTAGGTTGTTTGATTGTTTTCATTTCATAATGACTTATTATGCAATTGCACCAAGGCCCCAAACTATAAGAAGCTACTAATTTTCATTTTATGAGTTAATGGTATTTCAAAATAAAGTATCCCTTATCTTTTTGGATTACTTGTAAGCCCTCGCCTCCTCTCTCTCCTTTCGTCAGCTCTTATTGAAAATGGTGAGAATCGCCTATGGGAAAGGATTTCGAATTTTCCTATTGTGTGCAAAGATATGGAAAAAGAATGGTGTTGTGCGCTAAATTCTACATCCTATCATCAAGCACCAAAAGAAAAAAAATTAATATCAATCTAAGCTTCCTTGCAATCTTATCTTAAATCTTGTTTTCATTCAGTACACTGTGTTTACTCTTCAATCTCCATTACTTCTTGAGTTATCACTATTGAGTTTTGCATATATTACGTAATTTATCCAAATCTTTTTGCACAATATAGAATGTTTTATTTGTTCCACCATTTCAATCCAAATTTCTTCCAATTTTAAATCCTCTTACATTATTTTCTTTAACCATGAATTCAACAATGCTACTTCCATGAGCTCCCTAAATATAGCAATTTATCGCTCCAACTTTTCTAGTTGCAACAGACATGAAACATAGAATTCTCATTCAGTTATGCATAATCTGGTTTTTTTTCACTAATACTCAATTCCAATAAAAAAAAGTGGAAATGATACAGCATAAATTCCTTAGTGAAGCCGTCAAAGCTTGATTTCAACCACTGACCTTCATGAATAAATAAAGGAAGCACAAAATTTGCAGCTGACATGGTAGTTTCCTGGAAAGCAGACCTCAAAGTAGAAGACTTTCTATTTCGACGGGGACGTCTAGTAATCACCTAGACAAGTGAACAGCATAAAGCATCAACATCAATTAAAATAAAAGAAATACAAAATTGAACTGCATTTTTCTCATTTCTAGAGCTTAAAGAAAAATCTAAAACCCAGGGAAACCATAACTGAAAAATTACAGAATTTGCTCAGAATTCATCCCACAAAATTATACCTAACTTTCATAATTTTGAATATCTATAGAATCATACATACAAGTGGCTTCACAACTGGAGTTCCTTTAGGGCCTGCGGGCTTNATGACCAATGATTCAAAAGGAGAATGACGTTGTGTACTATGTTCTTCGCCATATTATCAACCAATCCAAACAATGGTGTTTCCAATCTAAATTCTTACATTATTTTGTCTCAAAACATATTTTTGTTTATTCCTTTAAGCACGCTCTTCAATCTCCGACATTTCATTAGAGCTTCATTCCATCCTCATGGTCATGGAAAATTTTCCAAAATTATTCTCATATATTCAAATAAATAGGCTATCTTCATGGCCATCCTTTAATTATATGTCTGATATCTATTTTGTTAGATATTTTTGAAAAAAATTATGGAGATTATGTGGAACTCAATTAAAATGATTACTTTTCCAAAATTAAATAAAGGTAGTTACTATAATTTTCGACAATTTACTGAGATATATATAAGAAAGAAGTATAAATCTATACCTGCCAACAACAAACTTTTTTTTTAGTAAGACGATAAACAAAACTATTGGAAATTTTCCTTTCAAAATTATTAACAGTCCAAATCCTAGAAAACATGTTACATGCACACTCTTCCAACCCTAATCTTATGCCTGCACATTTTGAGTATATATGATCATTTTGAAGCATTTCACTGACAATCAGGATGATGTTCAAAAAAAAAAATTTAAGTTGTTAACCAATAAATAATAAAAAAACACCTAATACAACACGTCAACATAGGGAAAAAAACGAAGGTACTATGTAATGATTCATATTAGATTTGAACACTATCCACAAAACTCATTCAAAAAACTACATGCCATGGACTGTGGTCCATGTCAAGTTATTAGGAAATTAGAATCAAATGCTCATGCTTAAACGCCTGATATGCTAATAAGTCCAATTAGTAACATTGAAGATGTATTATCATAAAGGGATGCTTTTGAGGCACAAGAATTGCAAGTTAACATGTTTATAGGTGGTCTCTTTTTGCTTCTTTTATGAAATTTCAATTACTGCCCACAAGACCTCTACAATAGCATAATTTATGGATTGCTACAAGTTCCAAGGAATAGACCAGGGCCTCCTAAATGAGTATTATGTTAGTTAATATGCAAAAGTAAATTCTTCCTATCCTATGGAAATTAATTCAGAACCACTCCAAATATTATAGCTCGGCATCATCTAATGACTCATGGCTTGAAAAATTTCAAATTGATTCCTGTTTTATTTCATCAATCACTTCTGTTAGGAATTTTGTGTATGTTTGAAATTTAGTAATGGAACATCATACAATGCAGTACAAATCTACCTAGTTTTAGGTTGTTTGATTGTTTTCATTTCATAATGACTTATTATGCAATTGCACCAAGGCCCCAAACTATAAGAAGCTACTAATTTTCATTTTATGAGTTCATGGTATTTCAAAATAAAGCATCCCTTATCTTTTTGGATTGCTTGTAAGCCCTCGCCTCCTCTCTCTCCTTTCGTCAGCTCTTATTGAAGATGGTGAGAATCGCCTATGGGAAAGGATTTTGAATTTTCCTATTGTGTGCAAAGATATGGAAAAAGAATGGTGTTGTGCGCTAAATTCTACATCCTATCATCAAGCACCAAAAGAAAAAAAATTAATATCAATTTAAGCTTCCTTGCAATCTTATCTTAAATTTTGTTTTCATTCAGTACACTGTCTTTACTCTTCAATATCCATTTCTTCTTGAGTTATCACCATTGAGTTTTGCATATATTACGTAATTTATCCAAATCTTTTTGCACAATATAGAATGTTTTATTTGTTCCACCATTTCAATCCAAATTTCTTCCAATTTCCTATTACGTTATTTTCTTTAACCATGAATTCAACAATGCTACTTCCATGAGCTCCCTAAATATAGCAATTTATCGCTCCAACTTTTCTAGTTGCAACAGACATGAAACATAGAATTCTCATTCAGTTATGCATAATCTGGTTTTTTTTCAGTAATACTCAATTCCAATCAAAAAAAGTGGAAATGATACAACATAAATTCCTTAGTGAAGCCGTAAAAGCTTGATTTCAACCACTGACCTTCATGAATAAATAAAGGAAGCACAAAATTTGCAGCTGACATGGTAGTTTCCTGGAAAGCAGACCTCAAAGTAGAAGACTTTCTATTTCGACGGGGACGTCTAGTAATCACCTAGACAAGTAAACAGCATAAAGCATCAACATCAATTAAAATAAAAGAAATACAAAATTGAACTGCATCTTTCTCATTTCTAGAGCTTACAGCAAAATCTAAAACCCAGGGAAACCATAACTGAAAAATTACAGAATTTATTCAGAATTCATCCCACAAAATTATACCTAACTTTCACAATTTTGAATATCTATAGAATCATACATACAAGTGGCTTCACAACTGGAGTTCCTTTAGGGCCTGCAGGCTTAGTAAGAGGAGGAGGATCAGGGAAATTTCCAGCCACAGCATTGGCTTCACATTCCTCAATACTCAAGCCTTTTCGCTCTATAACAGTCCTCTGTTCACTGCTTGCTCTAACAACAGGATGTTTTCCAGTTTTTTGAACTGATAGCTTGAAACCTCCACATTTCTGATCAATTCCTCTTACAACTTGAGGATTACATGAAGTTAAAGGGAACATGGAAGTCATTTTCAATGTAGTAAGCATTTCTTCTGACCAGATTCCTTGCTTTAGCAGAACAGAAAATCTACAAAAAGAATTTCAGAAACTAAACCTTGTTTAATAACATGGAACTATTAAGCTGAGAACAAATTCAAAATAAATTGAAAAAACCTAACTTGACTGCCTTCCAACAAAAGACTAACAATTTCAGATAATATAGTGACATTAAATCTCAACAAGAAATAAAAACTACAAATACTTCCAGAAAAACATGCAACCCAACGTCTTGTTAAAAAAAAAAAGGCAAAGAACTATCCAACTTGAATCAATAGAAGAACAACCTATCCAAACCTAATAAAAAAATATTTTCAATAATCCGCTGAGAAGAAAAGAAAAAAGTCAGCAATTTATTTAAAAATCATACCAAAATAAAATTTTTAGCGGCAGTCTGGCAACGGATTTAGAACAGGATTTAAACTGGATTTAGGCTAAATATTGCCAGACGGTCGGTTTGGGCAAAATAAATCCGCCGCGTTGATAAATCCGGATTTAGCGGATTCAGGCCGGATTCACTACATCCTGTGAATCGGCGGATTGAGTAAATCGGGGACGAGCGAAGAGGAAGAATGGCGCGAACAGGCTTACCCTCCTCAATGGTTTAGAGCGGAGCGGAAGGATGACAAAGATGGGAGTTACGGTGGTTTCTGTATCCCTTCGTTGCCTTCCCAGGCAGTCGAGTGTTTCGAGCAGACAGGATAAGGGGTAGATGGATATGGCCCTCAAAACAGCTCCTTGTTCGTCAAACAGTCAAAACAGCTCCCTGTTCGTCAAATAGTTTGTCGTTGGCATTTTTAAGCGAGGCAGTGTTCATTTACTTTAAATAACATTTATTAAATCCTGTAAATCACATCTTAAGATCTTTGGATTTACGAATTCGGATTTATGTCTTAAAACAGACAAAATGCGGAGAAAATATTAAATGCGAAAATTTTTTATTTAAGGTATGTTTGGGAGCAGTTGTTGATAAGCAGTTGATTCAGATAAGCTGTTGAGCAGCAACTGATACGGATATGCTGATTGATTGTTTGATTTATGTTGTTGGTGATTTATGTTGTTGGAAAATAATTATTTTGTATTTGTTTCTGGATAAATGATCGTTTTTGTTTCTATATAGTAGTGTTGTTTGCAACAGAACTGTCATAGTAATATTTTTAATACTTTAGAAACAAAAAAAAAAAACTACAGAACAATACAAAAAATAATATACATGTCTCACTTAACAGTGAGTATCAATATTGCTAAAAAAAGAAAAAACTATTAAAATTATAATTAACAATATGATAATATTAATTTTAAATGCAGTCGGCGTATGTCACAAGCTATGTCGTCCTCCAAGCATATCATCCAACAACGATCAATATCGGCACCGGAATCTGTCAGATTTTCTGTCCACCAAAAGGATTCACACTTCTCGGTGATGATACGCAGACACATGTAGAAATGTCTCTCATAGCTATGTGTTAAAAGTGATGTCAGTAGGGAATTATGTAGTCTGTAGTGACAGAGCACTCGTCGGAAAGTCTCTGAAATCCTAGAGCTCGTCTTCCCTGAATGATTCAAAAGATAATCAGTTAGTTATAATACAAGCATAAATTGACAAAAACAGTGATAAATTGTAGTTTTGTTCAGGCACATTTTCTTAGAGAACTAAGTATAATAACCCCACCAAACCTACGACAACAAGAAAAACAACATACCTTATAAAACAAGGGTTCTCAATTTTCTTTAACTCACTTAATGCTAAGTTCGTGTCTGTCACATATGCACATCACAAAAAAGGTCATCCATAAGTACCTCAAAAACCCCGACATCAGAAAAAAGAGAGAAACTTGGTTGTCTTTATCGGGATTTCACATGTAATACCAACCATTAACGACTAACTGGCCAATCAGGAGAATCCACAAGGTCGAATGTCTCGTCATAGACCTCACAAACCAAAAAAAAAAGAAATCAAGAAAGGAGAAAAGATAATTGCAAACAGCATAAAACTTACAATATCTAAAATATCAATAATCAATGGAACAAAAAATAACTTGAACTTTATAAATTGACAAAAGCATTAATTTGTGCGGGCGTGAGGTTTCAGAGAACTTAGTACACCAACCCCACTGAACCTATCATAACAAGAAGACAACATACTTTATAAAATAAGGGTTACTGGTTGCCTTTAGCACACTTATATCAAGCTCGTGTGTGTTACATTTACATACCGAAAAAAGACCATCTAGAAGTACCTAAAAAACCACCGCATCGAAAAGAAAATAGGAACTTGATTGCCTTTATCAAGATTTCACATGTGACATCAACCAACAGTGACTAACAAGCCATCCAGAAGTACCTCAAAAACCCTAGCATCAAAAAGAAAAGAGAAACTTGGTTGTCTTTACTACGATTTCACATGTGACACCAACCAACAGTGACTAATAAGCTACAATCCAACACCTAGCATAGCCACCAATCAACCCCTACCACAGCCACAACCTAATCCCACCACAGCCACCAACCAGCCCCCACCACAACCACCACACAACACCCACTACTCAACCCCCCACCATAGCACTAACCAACCCTCACCATAGTCACCATCCAACACCCAGCACAGCCAACAATCAACCCCCACCAAGACTACCACCCAACCCCCACCATAGTCGCCATCCAAAACCCAACGCAGCCACCAATCTACCCTCACCACAGCCACCACCCAAGCACTACCACAACCACCGTCACTACCCCCTACCACAACCATCATCCATCCCCCACCGCAACTACCTCCCAACCCTTACCACATATCCATAAACTTCCCACATTCATAGATGAAACAAAAAAAAAATGTATGTAATTTTGAGATTATGCAAATACAAACAGGCTAGCCAAAATAAATTTATAACAAATGAAGCACCTTATCTCATCTATTTTGTGAAATTACCACTCTAACATCAAAGAAAGTGAAGAAACCCCATCTCATAATTTTCATTTGGAACAATTATGTATGGAGCGCCCAAAACATTGTTATGTATAAGTGAATCATGTTCTTCCATCCAAACTTTAGTTTAACAGTTAAAACATAAATAAAATGCTAAATTTGTTTTGCAGGGCTGCCGGAGACAAAAGACAGTTGTCACCTTAGATTTGCTTTGCATGTTATTATGATGTACTAACTCTATTTTGCAAGAAAGAACAAGCAAAATCCTAAGCAAAAGGATGAACCTCAACTAAACAAACCCTATGATAGTTCAGGACCTTAACAGGATTCTTCAGAAACTTCAGGAATCTGCTACCCTTAAGATAGGGTCTTGCAACACCTTCCTTTAAAACAACAACACTTAAACTTTTTTAGGATGAGTAACAACTTTAATCGTGAGTTTTCTTAAGCATAAGATGTAATTAACTATAGGTATTTGCCCTTATAAGAAGAAGCAAACTTCAGAATAGGAACAATAATATGAATCTATGGTTGTGAGTTTGCTTTCGTTAGGTCTTCTTCGTGAGTATGCCCTGAAGTGTCTTAAGCTGAACTCACCTCGAACAAACACTTTAGTATTATCCCTGAGAAGTCCACCTCACAAAAGCTTCCCCACATGTTTCTTTTATTTGTCCCCATCATTGTATGCCTTAGCCATCGGTTCTCTTCTCTCTTCAAATCACCCACACAATCAAAGAGACAGAGTTATCAGAGAAAGAGGCTATACGACGGAAAACAAACTAGCAATTCCACAACAATGATACAACAATAGTGGGATGATGATCGCATCGTTGCAACGGTGTGTGAGGCGGTGACCGACCCACCATGTGTGTGTGTGTGTGTGTGTGTGTGTGTGTCATTGAGACCTAAAATTTAATATTTATGTATAGTTTCAGAGTTAATCCGCTTCAATTTTTTGGATCAATCAACTTCATTTTATTGTACTTATAATGTTCCAACAAAGTTTTTATTAAACCTCTAATTCACTTTTAATAACTTAATTTGACCAAAATTGTTAAATCTCATACCTCTTATTACGAACCTAGGGCATCTTATAACTGTAAGCGGCATTTGAAAACGCTGTCGTCCCTTTTGGTAACAATGTTTGGGCTGCTTATGCGGCTAATGCATTTTGATTTATTAAATAAACACGGTCGCGAGATCGACCCTGCGACCCACGTACATTTGCAAAATGTTTACCTTGTTGCCCCCGCGTCTCGTCTTCCCTATCACACTTCTCTTTTATGTCTCCTCTCTCTTGCCTTATTGTGCTTCTCCTCGCTCAGTCTCCTCTCATTTACCCTATAATGCTACTCTTTTATCTTCTTTCCTCCTCTCGTTGATCTTTCTTAACGTAGATTTGTAAATATTTCGTGAGTTTAACCGTCGATGAAATGGCTTTTGTTATGGTTTTTTGGCTCTCTAATTTGGATTTTCTTGGGTTGGTACTTCTCTTTATGCAATTCTTGGCTCTCTGTTACACGTTCCTATGGCTCTATGATTTAGGGCAATCTCTGATTTGTGGTTTTTTGGCATAGTGTGATTTTGGCATAGATGTATGATTTATGTGTCTTGGATAAGATCGACCACCATGCTTTGTCCATTCTGATGGATGCTTCTTGCTAAATTGTTAACTTTTTTGAATTGAAATCGTGCATTTGTTTTGTGCTTCATTGAAGACCGAAGAACATGTTCAGAATCTCTATTTTATATTCAAGGATGCAGTTGAGTCAAGAGTTTAGGATTGCAAAATTCATGATGCCATGACATTAAAAGCTATTTTGTTTTGATGCAAATAATTAGAAGTTATTGAAATTCATAAAAAAGTTCATGAAATAAACTCCAGATATTGTTAATGCAGGACACCACAACTCCTTGAGAATGTCAAGGCAAATGTTGTCATTGCTATTGAATTGTATTTTCTATTTCTTTTCTGCCCTGATCATTCATTGCTGAAGATTTCTTCTTCTTTGCACATATTTGCTTTTTTGAGACATCAAAAAAGAGTTGATTGCAGAAAAGAAGTGCTTATTCTTGATTGAAACATTTTTAATTGGAACATTCTTTATGAAAGTTCTTGTTTAGAACAATCTTGATTGCTTTCTTGCAACATTCTATCTTGATAATTCGGTGCAGATGATTTCTTATTTTATGTCTTTACTTGTTGGATTTGCTTTCACTTAACTGCTGGTTTTGGAGCTTCTTTGAGAAGTTGTGCAAGAGCCTCACTTACCTACAGGCTTTTTTTCACTTACTTGCTGGTTTTGGATGTTATGGTTGTATAAATGGAATTTTTGGTGTTAGATTAGTAAAAGCATAAAAGTTGGGCACTATGTATGTAAATTCATTTTTTTTTTGTTGGCGAGTCTAACTTTATTTGTTAGATAAGTGGTTGCCCAATCACAAAATTTCATCCTCCTTCAAGCAGTCATATTGGTTGAGGCATATAAACAACTTATTATCTTGCAGTGTTCAGCATAGAAAGTAGATCAATAAAAGTTGACTATGTTTATGGGCTTGCAAGACAAATATTTGTCATGATTCGAAAGTTCTAAGGGCTCTCTCATTGAGCTTTAATATATGATATACTTGGATAAACCCTGCCAACTGTCTCAACACAAGCTTACTCTTGCTTCAAAGTGGTATGAAGCTCGAATAATAAGATCTAATTGCCATTCTAAACTTTGTAAATCATTCTCTAGAGATGAATGTTAGATCTCTAATGTACTCAAAACAGTCTTTCCTATGCCCCAACACTGTTTACTTGGATAAGCACTGCCACCATGCTTTATTCGTTTTAATGGTGCTTGGTATATAGTATCATATCTCATCTGGCTAGAATTACAATATATTAAAGTGTTCTCCCCTCTCCTCCTCTTTACACTCTTCAAATGTTCAAAATGCACAAATATGTTATTGTTAAGATTGAGAGAGTGTTTAATAGATTCTTGTGGAGTTTTTTTTAGTTGTGTCAAAATATGAATGAAGTTCATAGCTAGAGCTTCACTTTTCAAATTTGTGGGATATTCATGTGTGCAAACTTAAATCTGCTTGGCTTGATTGGTACATATGATAGTGCTTGTTCTTGATTGGTTCTGTCTTGAATTATATGTTGGAATTTTTTCACTTTCATGCTAGTTTTGGCTTGATTCGTACACATGATTGGTTCTGTATTATTGGATTGACTTACCTGCTAGTTTTAGCTTGATTGGCATACACTATTGTGCTTGTTTTTTATTAGTTTTGCATTTTTATTGTGACTTCACTCTTCTGCTTTTCTACCTTAAAGTGGTTTGTTTATTTTGCCTTTATATGTCAGTAACGCAATGTGTACGACCAAAGAGGTTAGATCATTGGACATGTGGGATAGAGAGGTCACTATTATATTTTGTGATCTTTGTCCTAAGGTGGTACAGCGTGGAACTTAACCTACCACATATTTTAATAAAGAAGGGTGACAAAATCTTATGGTTAACTTCAAGGAATTGACAGAAATTGATTATGATATGATGAAATTTAAGAACATTTGAGATCAACTAAAGAAGAATTGTAAATTATGGAAAGAACTAAAAAGGGGATCAACGATATTAGGTTGAATCCATTGAAGCAGACAATTGATGAACCGAAAGATTGATGGGCTGAGAAATTTTAGGTAATGAAATACCAAAGATTACTTGTTCTTTCATTCTTTATCCCACTAAGATGGTCTAACTATTAAAAGTTGAAATATCTTATAAGCAGTGCTGACATACAAGAAATTCAAAATCAGTGGCATTGATCTGGTTCTGGAAGAGAAGTTAGAAGGCATGTTCAATGGGGTTGTTGCAACGGGCACTCATGATTTCACCCCAAGCGAACCCAGATTTATCAGGTTACCAAAGTTCGTGAAAACCGAGCAGGTAAGTGACTTAGGAGAAGGGCCCAGCCAAATCCACAGGTATGTTGAATCCACTTGCAGGTCAAAGTGGCCCAAGGTGGAGAAAAGAAAAAAAGGAACCACATTCATCATAAGAACAATAAAAACCGGTTGAATCCTACAGGTTTGATGTTGCACAAGACTGATCCATTGATGACTGCCTTCGAGTACTAGATACATATCGTGAAGTTAGGGCGAAAAAAGAGCTCTATGTAAATTTTGTGAAGTTGCTGGAGGATCCAACCCGCAGACAATTTTTCATGAAGATGGATTTAGAATTTCGAGTCAATTACTTACGCTCTTTCATGGATAAATGACAGTTTAAAGTCACTATATGTATATTTTCTAATTAATCGTTTAAATTTATTTCATGAATTGTTTATTTGCTTTCTAGGACGCACAGTTAGTATGCTTTGATCATAATATTAGTGATTATTATAGCCCATTTTCATATGTTCTTTGTTTTTCTTCAAATGGCTTAAGTTCTTCTATGTTAAGTTTTTAACATTGTCCTTTTCAAAACTTTTATATGATGAATCTAAAACAAGTGAACTATAATAGAAAGGTTGCAATCATTCTTTCGTTGTTATATGAGTACTACATTTCCTATGTCGATTGAACCCCATGTATGACGTCGAGTTATATTGGGGATAAATGGGTCAGCAAGCTATTATAGAGCAGCCCAACATGGTTCGCGAATATGTTTAGAATGTCAAACAAGATATTTATCAATCTACTTAATGAACTTCAAAACCATCATGGATTGCACGTATCGACAAGAATGACAAGAAGAGAGGTGTTAGAAATAGTGCTCTTCATTTTACCACAAAATGAATCTATTAGAGGAGCAATGGAGCGATTTCAACATTCATCGGAGACTTTCAACAGATATTTCTCGCTGGGTTTGAATGTTCATGTAACTTTGGCATCCAAGATAGTTAAGCCCAAGGATCTCACATTTCATTCCATTCCTACACACATTGCAAATGACCATTGATACATGTCTTTCTTCAAGGTATTTCTTTTTTGGATATCACTCATACATCAACATAAGTTACATGTGAAATCGTAATGTATTATATCTAATATGAAATAATTGTACTGGAGCTATTGATGAAAAACACGTCGATGCACAGTTATTTGGTATATAGAAGGTTGCCTTCATTAGATGTTGTGGTGCTCCCACACAAAATGTGATGGTCGTGTGTGACTTTAACATTCACTTTACTTTTGTTATGACTGGATGGGAGGATAGTGCACACGATAGTTGTGCTTTTAAGTTTGCAACCAAAAATTGAAGAAACTGCCTCTCGTACCAACCTCAAGGTATGTCATATAACAAATAAGTTTAGTATTTTTGTTCGTTATGAATTAACGTGTTTGTGCATATAAATATTACTTGGTTGATATTGGATATCCTTCATAGAGGGAGTATCTGCAGCCATACCCTGATACGAAATAACACATTCCTGATTTTGAAAAATCTGGTGGGTTACATGCTGTATGAAGGAAATGTTTAACAAGAGGCGCTCTTCCTTACACGACGTGATTAAAAAATTCTTCCGTATGTGGAAGCAGAAGTGGGAGATATTACGTGATATGTCGACTTGCCCATCTCTAAAGCAAGTGCAAATAATAGTGGCCACTATGACACTACACAATTCCATATGACGACACCCCTCTAGATCGGATGTAGACTTCACCCTCGCAAAAGATGATCAGCTCCATCTCCCACCAAAAGATGATCAGCTCTAGCTCCCGCCAGAAGCATTCAAATTCCATGTGGGACAATCCATACCACATCTATAAATGGAATCAAAGGATACTCACACACGAGACAATGAAGGTGCATCAGAAATGACAGCATTAAGATAGCATATAGCATATGACATTTTTCAATCTTGAATGGACTTGTCTTGTTAATTTCGGAACTTTTATGTTTATTATATCTCAATTCTATCACAAATATTTTTGTATTTTTAACTTTAATGTGATTATTTTATCTTCATTTTATGTTTGAGTTTTAATGTTTTTTTTTGTGGGCCTGTGAGATACATAATGAGACTTTGGACCTTTTGGGCTCTTCTGGATGACCTATTGCTCGTTGTTTGTTAGTGTTACATGTGAAATTCCAATGAAGGTAACCATGTAGCTTTCTTCTTCTAGGTGCATCAGTTTATGAGGCATTTATGAATGGCTTTTTTCTATGTATATGCACAATGAAGACAACCAAATACCTCTGTTCTTTTCGAAGCAAATGTTTTTTAGGCTTCACTGGATGACATTTTTTTGGTGATATGCACATGTGACACATGAGAAGCTGGATATATGTGGGTTAATTACAATTAAAAACTCATGGCTTGACAAGATTTACTGTCTTCTTGTAGTGACAGATTCGCTAGTTAGAAGTGAGTTCTCTAAACCCTCACACCCATATTTTTTTTGGTTAATCTATGCTTATATATCAAATACAATTTTCCTTTATTCTCATTTTAATATCATATTTCCCTCTCTTTGTAACTCATACCCCCTGGCCACTCCTATAAGGCGAGGGCATACTTTTAATATCATATTTCCCTCTCGTTGTAACTTCTATAAATAGAGGACCATTGACATGTGCAAAAGAGTTCCTAGGCTCTCTCTCTCTTAACCCGCATGTAGGGAGCACGCTTCCCTTCTTTCCTCAATTATAACTTTTACTTATTGTGGAATAAATGGGGCAAAAGAGCACGTAAACACCACTCTTCACCCACCAAAGGACAAATCTCTATCTTTTGCACCTTCTTTTTCTTTCTCTCGGGTTTCACACTCTATTTCTTCAGCACAATCCACATAAAAATCTGAATTTAATAAATAAGAAATTTTAGGTCCCAATGATATATATCATTGGGACCTAAAATTTCTTATTTATGTATACTTTTCAAAGTTAACCCACTTCAATTATTTGGATCAAACTACTAAACCTCTAATTAACTTTTAATGCACTTAATTTGTCCAAAATTGCTAAATCTCATACCTCTTATTATAGCTATTCTATACTTTTTTTTTTCTTTTTTCTTACCTAACTTTGAGAAGAAAGTATTTATTACGAAATCACACCATGTAGGCACGTCTTCATCATTTAAGTGGTGCATACGTGACTTGATTTTGATGTTTTTAATTTTTTATTTAAAAATTCTTTTTCATATTAAATAATGTTCAAATTATGTTTTGTTTTAAAATTTTGCCCATCATTTTTTTTTCAATTTAGTAGAAACCATATTAATTTAAATTAATTAACGACTTTGTCGAGTTAGGAGAAATTATTTACTAAAGGAAGAATGTTCAGATATATGAGAAAATATTGCATCAGAACTCTACATCTAGAGTTATGTGCGAAATCCAATGAAATCACGTCACGTGGCGGTGAAAAAATAAATAAAATCTGCCCGGTAACACAAGAGAATATTCCTTCCGTGTTATTCAGGTGTTATTGTGTGTTATTCAAGTGTTATTGTGTGTTATTCATTGGACTCCACACGTAACTCTACGTGCGGAGTCGTGATGCAATATTTTTTCTCACATATATTCATAAATTATGATGATTTGTTACCAGCTAATAAGGTCTGAATAAATATATATAATTAGTTAAAAAATTGCTAACCAAGATTATTAAATTTGAACCGGAAATGTGAAGTTTAAAATTTGATGATTCAACCAGGTAATAATCGAAGGCTGAAAAAGTTGGTGTAAAAAATAATAAAATTATTTTAATATTATTTAAATAATATAAAATACTTGTTTTTGTTAATTTTATTAATAATATTTTAATTTGAGATATTTCATTTTTAAATATTTTGAATGATATTATAGATTACAATTTTAAGAAATATTATTTTTCATTTTCAGTTTAAATGTCTTTTTTCCAGCCATCTGAATAAAACCAACAGATTACACTTAGATAATATTAAAACTAATCAACTTTTTAAAAATCCAACTGAAATGCGCACTCATCGATTTAACTCCGATTATGGGAAAAAATTTGCGTACGTAAGATGTACTCAGAGCTGCGTACTTCTGTAACCTAAAAATAGGTTACAATGAAGGTATTGGGAGGTTATAACTGTGTTATACCCCCTGTAACATTCATGTAACCTACATGTATCTTCTAGTAAGTTTAATGTTTTTGTTTTCATATATTTGTATGTTACAATAGATTACATGAAAGTTACAAGGGGTATAATGTTGTTATAAACCCCAAATACCCTCCTTGTAACCTATTTGTAGGTTACAGACGTACTGTGTATGTCTTACGTACGCAAATTTTTCTGCCGGTTATGACCATTGGAATCCTAACTGACGCAAGGCTTCTTTTAAAGCAAACTAAAATTATGAAATAATTCTCAATGATTTTTATTTACTATTGTACCAAAAAATTCCTACATGTTTACAAATACAACACCTAAATCTTCATATTTACATGTATACCATTCAGATTTTTAACATCACATAAAAAATACCACCGTCACTAACTTTTTAAAACTGAAATACATAAGTTTATGACATCAAGATGGTATAAGCGTAAATATCAAACTTTGAGTGTTGTAAATGTAAATACACGAGAATTGTGTGGTATGTAAATTTCCCACACACAAAAAAAAAAAAGGTTTCAATGTATAACCAAGGATTTAAAATTTATGCTAATAAATAAATTTGCAAGGCAGTCATAATGACATTTGCAAATTACAAAATGATTCTGTGGAGCATATTTCTACATTGGCAGAACTCCCAAATTTTGCTTCAGCAACTGCTGCTAAATTGATGCTTCCTGTACTGTGGTGAGCAATGTGGTTTCAGCCTCTGTGGAAGATGGAAATCCATTTTGATCCTCTGTGTTCTGAATTGGATCAGCAAATGATCTTGTGCATGGCCATCTAAATAAGAAGAAAATAGGGGGGGTATTTAGTAAAATACATAAATTACATTATTTAAATTACTATACTCTTACCTGCTTGACTTTATGATGACATTGTCAACTCTAGTTTCATGATCAAATATGTCCACTGCAATGTCAAAAGGAGAAGTCATGCTAAATATTAGGCAAAATATAAAAGTAACAGCATTTATCATCATCATCATTGAAATATTTGATCAAGTAGCTTTCAACATATTATTTACAAGCATCAACACTTAGTGAGAGGAACGGAACATCCTTCGTATCACATAAAAAATACCACTATTACTAACTTCTAAAAAATAAAGAAATGCAAATTTTAAAGCACAAGTGATATGATTGTTGAGGAAAATTTACATACATATCATTCAATTCCTACATATTTAAATATCTAATACCAAAACTTACAATTTTTTTCATGCATGCCATATTACTTATGCATAAAAAGATGTATTTCATTTTTTAAAAGTTAAAAATAATGGTAATTTTGATGTTATATGAAAATTTTAGGTGGTCTAAATTAAAAAAAAAGTAAACTTTAGGTGTTAGATATGTGAATACATAAGAGTTGGGCGATATGTATATAAATACCACAAATTAAAAAGGCGACTTGAGGCAAGTACTAAAATCCTGAGAGAGAATGAAGAGGATTGAAGGAGGCAAGCTGATGCAGTTCATAAAAGGAGAACTAATGCTTTCGAATTTTCATCATTCTGTCCAGCTTCAAAAAAAATGGCAACAGCGAATTAAATATTAATATTTGTTATAAAAGTGCTTGTAAAGTTGGAAAAAATAATTATGCTTCTTCCAGAGTAATTAATAAATCTTAACATATAAATTTGTCATCATCAAACATGGATATAATCCATGCAAATGAGATGGGCTCTAGAATGAGATGAATAAATTAGTTTGATAAGGCGCTAAATATGAATTTGAAAGCAGCTGCAAAGGGAGAGAATCCATAACATTGATAGTATGCGCATGAAATTAAAGCAAATTAGAGCTTTTTCAAATTATCATTTTTAGAAATATATCTCAATATGTCAAGCAAAATATGGATCCTTGGGAATGAGGATGTCGCGTGTGATCTAGACTTAGATCTTTGGGATTGAGATTGTCAGAAGACGGAGATAGTGCGGAGGATGAAAGATTGGAACTTCTGGGGAAGATAGATCCTGAAATTCTGGAGGTCCGGGTCGGGCTCATACAGAGAGCTAGCGTTTTGACTGGAGGCACTACCTCAACACATGTTACACAAGTGAAGCTAGATCTCCATTATGTGATCTGAAGCCCAATGGATCGACCACATATCTGAGTGGTTGCGTCGGGCCGAGACTGCTGTCGTAGGTAAGAGACTAAAGGGATATTTGACCGGAGACNCACCAATCTACCCTCACCACATCCACCACCCAAACCCTACCACAACCACCATCACTACCCCCCACCACAGCCATCATCCATCCCCCACCGCAACTACCTCCCAACCCTTACCACATATCCATAAACTTCCCACATTCATAGATGAAAGAAAAAAAATGTATGTAATTTTGAGATTATGTAAATACAAACAGGCCAGCCAAAACAAAGCTATGAACAAATGAAGCACCTTATCTCATCTATTTTTTGAAATTACCACTCTAACATCGAAGAAAGTGAAGGCCCCATCCCATAATTTTCATTTGGAACAATTACATATGGGGCGCCCAAAACTTTTTTATGTATAAGTGAATCATGTTCTTCCATCTAAACTTTAGTTTAACAGTTAAAACATAAACAAAATGCTAACTCTGTTTTGCAGGGCTGCTAGAGACAAAAGACAGACATCACCTTAGATTTGCTTTGCATGTTATTATGGTGTACTAACTCGGTTTTGCAAGAAAGAACAAGCAAAATCTGAAGCAAAAGGATGAACCTCAGCTAAACAAACCCTATGATAGTTCAGGAACTTAACAGGATTCTTCGGAATCTTCAAGAATCTACTACACTTAAGATAGGGTCTTGAAAAACCTTCCTTTAAAACAACAACACTTAAACTTTTTTAGGACGAGTAACAACTTTCATCGAGAGTTTTTTTAAGCATAAGATGTAATTAACTATAGGTATTTGCCCTTATAAGAAGAAGGAACTTCGGAATAGGAACAATAATATGAATCTATGGTTCTGAGTTTGCTTTCGTTAGGTCTTCTTCGTGAGTATGCCTCTGAAGTGTCTTAAGCTGAACTTGCCTCGAACAAACACTTTAGTGTTATCCTTGTGAAGTCAACCTCACAAAAGCTTCCCCACATGTTTCTTTTGTTTGCCCCCGTCATTGTATGCCTTAGCCATTGGTTCTCTTCTCACTTCAAATCACCCACACAATCAAAGAGATAGAGAGTTATCAGAGAAAGAGGCTATACGACGGAAAACAAACTGGCAACTCCACAACAATGATACAACAATAGTGGGACGATGATCGCATCGTTGCAACAGTGTGTGAGGCGGTGGCCGGCCCACCATATGTGTGTGTGTGTGTGTGNCTAAATCTCATACCTCTTATTACGAACCCGTTTAGGGCATCTTATAATTGTAAGCAGCATTTGAAAACGTTGTCATCCTTTTTGGTAACAATGTTTGGGCTGCTTATGCGGCTAATGCGTTTTGATTTATTGAATAAACACGGCCGCGAGATCAACCCTGCGGCCCACGTACATTTACGTAACGTTTACCCTGCTGCCCCTGCGTCTCGTCTTCCCTATCACACTTCTCCTTTATGTCTCCTCTCCCTTGCCTTATCGTGCTTCTCCTCACTCAGTCACCTCTTGTTTGCCCTATAATGCTACTCTTTTATCTTCTTTCCTCCTCCCGTCGATCTTTCTTAACGTAGATCTGTAAATATTTCGTGAGTTTAACCGTCGATGAAATGTCTTTTGTTATGGTTTTTTGGCTCTCTATTGGATTTTCTTGGGTTGGTACTTCTCTTTATGCAATTCTTGGCTCTCTGTTACACGCTCCTATGGCTCTATGATTTAGGGCAATCTCTGATTTGTGGTTTTTTAGCATAGTGTGATTTTGACATAGATGTATGATTTATGTGTCTTGGATAAGATCGACCACCATGCTTTGTCCATTCTGATGGATGCTTCTTGCTAAATTGTTAAATTTTTTGAATTGAAATCGTACATTTGTTTTGTGCTTCATTCAATATCGAAGAACATGTTTAGAATCTCTATTTTATATTCAAGGATGCAGTTGAGTCAAGAGTTTTGGACTGCAAAATTCAAGAAGCAATGACATTAAAAGCTATTTTGTTTTGATGCAAATAATTAGAAGTTATTGAAATTCATAAAAAATTTCATGAAATAAACTCCAGATATTGTTAATGCAGGACACCACAACTCCTTGAGAATGTCAAGGCAAATGTTGCCATTGCTATTGAATTGTATTTTCTATTTCTTCTCTGCCCTGATCATTAATTACTAAAGATTTCTTCTTCTTTGCACATATTTGCTTTTTTGAGACATCAAAAAAGAGTTGATTGCAGAAAAGAAGTGCTTATTCTTGATTGAAACATTTTTAATTGGAACATTCTTTATGAAAGTTCTTGTTTAGAACAATCTTGATTGCTTTCTTCGCAACATTCTATCTTGATAATTCAGTGCAGATGATTTTTTATTTTATGTCTTTACTTAC
Source organism: Phalaenopsis hybrid cultivar (assembly GCA_002079205.1). Taxonomy (NCBI): domain Eukaryota; kingdom Viridiplantae; phylum Streptophyta; class Magnoliopsida; order Asparagales; family Orchidaceae; genus Phalaenopsis; species Phalaenopsis hybrid cultivar. The sequence goes on from JXCR01044329.1 coordinate 69,904, forward strand.
TTTTTGGATTTGCTTTCGCTTAACTGTTGGTTTTGGAGCTTCTCTGAGAAGTTGTGCAAGAGCCTCACTTACCTACTGGCTTTATTTCACTTACTTGCTGGTTTTGGATGTTATGGTTGTATAAATGGAAGTTTTGGTGTTAGATTAGTAAAAGCATAAAAGTTGGGCACTATGTATGTAAATTCCTTTTTTTTTGTTGGCGAGTCTAACTTTATTTGTTAGATAAGTGGTTGCCCAATTACAAAATTTCATCCTCCTTCAAGCAGTCATATTGGTTGAGACATATAAACAACTTATTATCTTGCAGTGTTCAGCATAGAAAGTAGATCAATAAAAATTGACTATGTTTATGGGCTTGCAAGACAAACATTTGTCATGATTCGAAAGTTCTAAGGGCTCTCTCCTTGAGCTTTAATATATGATATACTTGGATAAGCCCTGCCAACTGTCTTCAACACAAGCTTACTCTTGCTTCAAAGTGGTATGAAGCTCGAATAATAAGATCAAATTGCCATTCTAAACTTTGTAAATCATTATCTATAAATGAATGTTAGATCTCTCATGTACTCAAAACAGTCTTTCCTATGCCCCAACACTGTTTACTTGGATAAGCACTGCCACCATGCTTTATTCGTTTTAATGGTGCTTGGTATATAGTATCATATCTCATCTGGCTACAATTACAATTTATTAAAGTGTTCTCCCCTCTCCTCCTCTTTACACTCTTCAAATGTTCAAAATGCACAAAGTATGTTATTGTTAAGATTGAGAGAGTGTTTAATAGATTCTTGTGGAGTTTTTTTTAGTTGTGTCAAAATATGAATGAAGTTCAGAGCTAGAGCTTCACTTTTCAAATTTGTGGGATGTTCATGTGTGCAAACTTAAATCTGCTAGGCTCGATTGGTACATATGATAGTGCTTGTTCTTGATTGGTTCTGTCTTGAATTATCTGTTGGAATTTTTTCACTTTCATGCTAGCTTTTGCTTGATTTCGTACACATGATTGGTTCTGTATTATTGGATTGACTTACCTGCTAGTTTTAGCTTGATTGGCATACACTATTGTGCTTGTTTTTTATTAGTTTTGCATTTTTATTGTGACTTCACTCTTCTGCTTTCTACCTTAAAGTGGTTTGTTTATTTTACCTTTATATGTCAATAACGCAATGTGTACGACCAAAGAGGTCAGATCATTGGACATGTAGGATAGAGAGGTCACTATTATATTTTGTGATCTTTGTCATAAGGAGGTACAGCTTAGAACTTGACCTACCACATATTTTAATAAAGAAGGGTGACAAAATCTTATGGTTAACTTCAAGGAATTGATAGAAATTGATTATGATATGATGAAATTTAAGAACATGTGAGATCAACTAAAGAAGAATTGTAAAATATGGAAAGAACTAAAAAGGGGATCAACGATATTAGGTTGAATCCATTGAAGCAGACAATTGATGAACCGAAAGATTGATGGGCTGAGAAATTTTAGGTAATGAAATACCAAAGATTACTTGTTCTTTCATTCTTTATCCCACTAAGATGGTCTAACTATTAAAAGTTGAAATATCTTATAAGCAGTGTTGACATACAAGAAATTCAAAATCAGTGACATTGATTCGGTTCTGGAAAAGAAGTTAGACGGCATGTTCAATGGGATTGTTGCAACGGGCACTCATGATTTCACCCCAAGTGAACCCGGATTTATCGGGTTACCAGAGTTCGTGAAAACCGAGCAGGTAAGTGACTTAGGAGAAGGGCCCAGCCAAATCCACATAGATGTTGAATCCACTTGCAGGTCAAAGTGGCCCAAGGTGGAGAAAAGAAAAAAAAGGAACCACATTCATCATAAGAATAATAAAAAATTGGTTGAATCCTGCACAATTAGGCTTGATGTCGCACAAGACTGATCCATTGATGACTGTCTTCAAGTACTAGATACATATCGTGAAGTTAGGGCGAAAAAAGAGCTCTATGTAAATTTTGTGAAGTTGCTGGAGGAACCAACCCGCAGACAGTTTTTCTTGAAGATGGATTTAGAATTTTGAGTCAATTACTTACGCTCTTTCATGGATAAATGACTGTTCTAAGTCATTATATGTATATTTTCTAATTAATAATTTAAATGTATTTCATGAATTGTTTATTTGCTTTCTAGGACGCACAGTTAGTATGCTTTGATCATAATATTAGTGATTATTATAGCCCATTTTCGTATGTTCTTTGTTTTTCTTCAAATGGCTTAAGTTCTTTTATGTTAAGTTTTTAACGTTGTCCTTTTCAAAACTTTTATATGATGAATCTAAAACAAGTGAACTATAATAGAAGGTTGCTATCATTCTTCTGTTGTTATATGAGTACTACATTTCCTATGTCGACTGAACCCCATGTATGATGTCGAGTTATATTGAGGATAAATGGGTCAGCGAGCTATTATAGGGCAGCCCAACATGGTTCGCGAATATGTTTCGTATGTCAAACAAGATATTTATCAATCTACTTAATGAACTTCAAAACCATCATGGATTGCACGTATCGACAAGAATGACAAGAAGAGAGGTGTTATGAATATTGCTCTTCATTTTACCACAGAATGAATCTTTTAGAGGAGCAATGGAGCGATTTCAACATTCATCGGAGACTTTCAACAAATATTTCTCGCTGGGTTTGAATGTTCATGTAAGTTTGACATCCAAGATAGTTAAGCCTAAGGATCTCACATTCCATTCCATTCCTACACATATTGCAAATGACCATCGATACATGTCTTTCTTCAAGGTATTTCTTTTTTGGATATCACTCATACATCAACATAAGTTACATGTGAAATCGTAATGTATTATATCTAATATGAAATAACTGTACTGGAGCTATTGACGGAAAACACGTCGATGCACAGTTATTTGGTATATAGAAGGTTGCCTACATTGGATGTTGTGGTGCTCCCACACAAAATGTGATGGTCTTGTGTGACTTTAACATTCGCTTCACTTTTGTTATGACTGGATGGGAGGATAGTGCACACAATAGTTGTGCTTTTAAGTTTGCAAAAAGAAATCAAAGAAATTGCTTCTCGTACCAACCTCAAGGTATGTCCATATAACAAATAAGTTTAGTATTTTTGGTTCATTATTAATTAACGTATTTGTGCATGTAAATATTACTTGGTTGATGTTGGATATCCTTCATAGAAGGAGTAAATGCAACAATACCCTTATACGAAGTAACACATTCCCGATTTTGAAAAATCTGGTGGGTTACATGCGGTAGGAAGGAAATGTTTAACAAGAGGCGCTCTTCCTTACACGACGTGATTAAAAGATCCTTCCGTATGTGGAAGCAGAAGTGAGAGATACTACGTGATATGCCAACTTGCCCATCTCTAAAGCAAGTGCAAATAATAGTGGCCACTATGACACTACACAACTCCATACGACGACACCCCTCTAGATCAGATGTAGACTTCACCCTCGCAAAAGGTGATCAACTTCATCTTCCACCAAAAGATGATCAGCTCCTGCTCCCGCCATAAGCATTCAAATTCCATGTGGGACAATCCATACCACATCTATAAATGGAATCACAGGAAACTCACACACGAGACAATGGAGGTGCATCAGAAATGACAGCATTAAGAGAGCATATAGCAGATGACATTTTTCAATCTTGAATGGACTTGTCTTGTTAATTTTGGAACTTTTATGTTTACTATATCTCAATTGTATCACAAATATTTTTGTATTGATAACTTTAATGTGATTATTTTATCTTCATTTTATGTTTGAGTTTTAATGTTTTTTTTGTGGGCTTGTGAGGTATATGATGAGACTTTGGACCTTTTTGGCTCTTCTGGATGACCTATTGCTCGTTGTTGGTTAGTGTTACATGTGAAATTCCAATGAAGGTAACCATGTAGCTTTCTTCTTCTAGGTGCATCAGTTTATGAGGCATTTATGAATTGCTTTTTTCTATGTATATGCTCAATGAAGGCAGCCAAATACCTCTGTTCTTTTCGAAGCAAATGTTTTTTTAGGCTTCACTGGATGACCTTTTTTAGTGATATGCACATGTGACACGTGAGAAGCTGGATATCTGTGGGTTAATAACAATTAAAAACTCATGGCTTGACACAATCTGCTGTCTTCTTGTAGTGACAGATTCGCTAGTTTGAAGTGAGTTCTCTAAGCCCTCACACTCGTATTTTTTTTTGGTTAATCTATGCTTATATATCAAATACAATTTTCCTTTATTCTCATTTTAATATCATATTTCCCTCTGTTTGTAACTTATACCCCCTGGCCACTCCTATAAGGCGAGGGCATACTTTTAATATCATATTCCCTCTCTTTGTAACTTCTATAAATAAAGGACTATTGGCATGTGCAAAAGGGTTCCTAGGCTCTCTCTCTCTTAACCCGCATGTAGGGAGCACGCTTCCCTTCTTTCCTCAATTATAACTTTTACTTATTGTGGAATAAATGGGCAAAAGAGCCCGTAAACACCCCTCTTCACCCCCAAAGGACAAATCTCTCTCTTTTGCACCCTCTTTTTCTTTATCTCGGGTTTCACACTCTATTTCTTCAACACGATCCACATAAAAATCTGAATTTAATAAATAAGAAATTTTAGGTCCCAATGATATATATCATTGGGACCTAAAATTTCTTATTTATGTATACTTTTCAAAGTTAACCCACTTCAATTATTTGGATCAAACTACTAAACCTCTAATTAACTTTTAATGCACTTAATTTGTCCAAAATTGCTAAATCTCATACCTCTTATTATAGCTATTCTATACTTTTTTTTTTCTTTTTTCTTACCTAACTTTGAGAAGAAAGTATTTATTACGAAATCACACCATGTAGGCACGTCTTCATCATTTAAGTGGTGCATACGTGACTTGATTTTGATGTTTTTAATTTTTTATTTAAAAATTCTTTTTCATATTAAATAATGTTCAAATTATGTTTTGTTTTAAAATTTTGCCCATCATTTTTTTTTCAATTTCGTAGAAACCATATTAATTTAAATTAATTAACGACTTGGCCGAGTTAGGAGAAATTATTTACTAAAGGAAGAATGTTCAGCTATATGAGAAAATATTGCATCAGAACTCTACACCTAGAGTTATGTGCGAAGTCCAATGAAATCACGCCACGTGACGGTGAAAAAAAAAAAAAATCTGCCCGGNAGTAGAAACCATATTAATTTAAATTAATTAACGACTTTGTCGAGTTAGGAGAAATTATTTACTAAAGGAAGAATGTTCAGATATATGAGAAAATATTGCATCAGAACTCTACATCTAGAGTTATGTGCGAAATCCAATGAAATCACGTCACGTGGCGGTGAAAAAATAAATAAAATCTGCCCGGTAACACAAGAGAATATTCCTTCCGTGTTATTCAGGTGTTATTGTGTGTTATTCAAGTGTTATTGTGTGTTATTCATTGGACTCCACACGTAACTCTACGTGCGGAGTCGTGATGCAATATTTTTTCTCACATATATTCATAAATTATGATGATTTGTTACCAGCTAATAAGGTCTGAATAAATATATATAATTAGTTAAAAAATTGCTAACCAAGATTATTAAATTTGAACCGGAAATGTGAAGTTTAAAATTTGATGATTCAACCAGGTAATAATCGAAGGCTGAAAAAGTTGGTGTAAAAAATAATAAAATTATTTTAATATTATTTAAATAATATAAAATACTTGTTTTTGTTAATTTTATTAATAATATTTTAATTTGAGATATTTCATTTTTAAATATTTTGAATGATATTATAGATTACAATTTTAAGAAATATTATTTTTCATTTTCAGTTTAAATGTCTTTTTTCCAGCCATCTGAATAAAACCAACAGATTACACTTAGATAATATTAAAACTAATCAACTTTTTAAAAATCCAACTGAAATGCGCACTCATCGATTTAACTCCGATTATGGGAAAAAATTTGCGTACGTAAGATGTACTCAGAGCTGCGTACTTCTGTAACCTAAAAATAGGTTACAATGAAGGTATTGGGAGGTTATAACTGTGTTATACCCCCTGTAACATTCATGTAACCTACATGTATCTTCTAGTAAGTTTAATGTTTTTGTTTTCATATATTTGTATGTTACAATAGATTACATGAAAGTTACAAGGGGTATAATGTTGTTATAAACCCCAAATACCCTCCTTGTAACCTATTTGTAGGTTACAGACGTACTGTGTATGTCTTACGTACGCAAATTTTTCTGCCGGTTATGACCATTGGAATCCTAACTGACGCAAGGCTTCTTTTAAAGCAAACTAAAATTATGAAATAATTCTCAATGATTTTTATTTACTATTGTACCAAAAAATTCCTACATGTTTACAAATACAACACCTAAATCTTCATATTTACATGTATACCATTCAGATTTTTAACATCACATAAAAAATACCACCGTCACTAACTTTTTAAAACTGAAATACATAAGTTTATGACATCAAGATGGTATAAGCGTAAATATCAAACTTTGAGTGTTGTAAATGTAAATACACGAGAATTGTGTGGTATGTAAATTTCCCACACACAAAAAAAAAAAAGGTTTCAATGTATAACCAAGGATTTAAAATTTATGCTAATAAATAAATTTGCAAGGCAGTCATAATGACATTTGCAAATTACAAAATGATTCTGTGGAGCATATTTCTACAATGGCAGAACTCCCAAATTTTGCTTCAGCAACTGCTGCTAAATTGATGCTTCCTGCACTGTGGTGAGCAATGTGGTTTCAGCCTCTGTGGAAGATGGAAATCCATTTTGATCCTCTGTGTTCTGAATTGGATCAGCAAATGATCTTGTGCATGGCCATCTAAATAAGAAGAAAATAGGGGGGGTATTTAGNTTCAGCCTCTGTGGAAGATGGAAATCCATTTTGATCCTCTGAGTTCTGAATTGGATCAGCAAATGATCTTGTGCATGGCCATCTAAATAAGAAGAATAGAGGAGGGGGGGGTAATTAGTAAAGTACATAAATGACATTATTTAAATTATTATACTCTTACCTGCTTGACTTTATGATGACATTGTCAACTCTAGTTTCATGATCAAATATCTCCACTGCAACGTGAAAAGGAGACTTCATTGGGCAAAATATAAAAGTAAGGAGTTATTTATTTTTTGTAGAAGTAACATCATTTATCATCATCATCATTGGAATATTTGATCAAACATAACTTTCAAGATATTATTTACAAGCATCAACACCAAGTGATAGGAACGGAACATCCTTCGTATCACATAAAAAATACCACTATTACCGACTTTTAAAAAATAAAGAAATACAAATATTAAAGCATAAGTGATATGATTGTTAAGTAAGATTTACATGCATATCATTCAATTCCTACACATTTAACTATCTAATGCCAAAACCTACAATTTTTTACATGCATGCCATATTACTTATGCATGAAAAGATGTATTTCATTTTTTAAAAGTTAAAAATAATGGTAATTTTGATGTTATATGAAAATTTTAGGTGGCTAAATTAAAAAAAATTAAACTTTAGGTGTTAGATATGTGAATACATAAGAGGTGGGCGATATGTATATAAATACCACAAATTAAAAAGGCGACTTGAGGCAAGTACTAAAATCCTGAGAGAGAATGAAGGGGATTGAAGGAGGCAAGCTGATGCAGTTCATAAAAGGAGAACTACTGCTTTCGAATTTTCATCATTCTGTCCAGCTTAAAAAAAAATGGCAACAACGAATTAAATATTAATATTTGTTATAAAAGTGCTTGTAAAGTTGGAAAAAATAATTATGCTTCTTCCAGAGTAATTAATAAATCTTAACATATAAATTTGTCATCATAAAACATGGATATAATCCATGCAAATGAGATGGGCTCTAGAATGAGATAAATAAATTAGTTTGATAAGGTGCTAAATATGAATTTGAAAGCAGCTGCAAAGGGAGAGAATCCATAACATTGATAGTATGAGCATGAAATTAAAGCAAATTAGAGCTTTTTCAAATTATCATTTTTAGAAATATATCTCAAGATGTTAAGCAAAATATGGATCCTTGGGAATGAGGATGTCGCGTGTGATCTAGAGTTGATCTTTGGGATTGAGATTGTCAGAAGACGGAGATAGAGCGGAGGATGAAAGATTGGAACTTCTGGGGAAGATAGGTCCTGAAATTCTGGAGGTCCGGGTCGGGCTCATACAAAGAGCTAGCGTCTCGACTGGAGGCACTACTTCAACACGTGCTACACAAGTGAAGCTAGATCTCCATCATGTGATCTGAAGCCCAATGGATCGACCAAATATCTGAGTGGTTGCGTCGGGCCGAGACTGCTGTCGTAGGTAAGAGACTAAAGGGATATTTGACCGGAGACAAACTAAAGAATGACAGTGCTGAGGGGGATAACTGATGGACAACAAACGTCTTAATCTACGCCTAGCTACTCAACTCAATGGTTCTGTCAATTGCATCCTCAGTAGATAACATCAAAAGGTGAGGGACATCTGGGCAAAGCTGAAGAGGATTTACGTTGGGACAGAGAACCCCATGAGGGTATTCTAGATTTAAAGTGAGATAGAAGCAATAATACAGGTGATAGATCGATTTAGAAATATGCCATATATCTGAAGCAGTTGTGGGGTAGATCTTGATCACTTCTCATCGATTTTGAGCTGTGATGATCCGGAGTGCAAGAAAATTGAAAATTTTTATATGGATGAGGACTATACAGTTTCTGGCTCTTATGAACCCGACCTTTGATCAGAGAGGACCNGTTGAGCTGTGATGATCCGGAGTGCAAGAAAATAGAAAATTTTTATATGGATGAGGACTATACAGTTTCTGGCTCTTATGAACCCGACCTTTGATCAGAGAGGACCAGTCCTCCTAGCTCAAGCGACTGTCCCTTCACTAAATGAGGCAAGTGCAGCGGTAATATAAGAAGAAAGTCGCATGTCTGAGCCGAGTGGATTTCCAGGTGCACAATTTGCTTTGGTTGCCTCGAGCTTAAATATGATAGATATCCAGAGGGAGACTCGCAAGTGCTACAACTGTGATGAAGTTGGGCACCTGAGCAAAACCAGTCCAAGGCCACCTAAGGAAAGAGACAGGTGAATGTAGATAGAGTGGAGACCGTGGTGGTCAAAAGGTAAAAAAAAAGGGCAACCAGATAAATATGATGGTAACAGATGAGGGAGAGGGGTGGTTTTACTAATGAGGATCATGAGTGTGAAGTTGTTGAAGAGGAAGTAAAAAACAACAAGAGATGGAGCTGAAAATGCTACCAACCAGTCGTTATCAAGGGATAAAATTGCCACTTATGCTCATTCTGACAAAGGTACTTATAATACACATGCTCTTGCCTCTATTTTCACCACATGATCATCAGAATGGATAGTAGATTCTGGTGCATCTTGACATGTGACAAGTACTGCTAGAGAGTTTTCTTCTTATACTCTCCTAGCAGTAACATAAATCATCTAGACTTTTGATGGCACAACACAGCCTATTGCCAGTAAAGATAAAGTGAGGGTACTAATAATATGACTTTGTCCAATCTTTTGCATGTTCCTTCTTTTGTAGTAAGCCTACTATCCATTAATGTAATTATTCTACAACAAAAATATGTTGCTTCTTTTGATATTCCTAAGGTGCTCTTCCAAAAGAAAGGGACGGGCCAAACACTTAGGACTGAAACGTGGCATAGCAGACACTTCGACTGGGAGGGGACAAACTAAGCTTTGTCATCCATGATGAAGAGTGTTGGAGTAGGAGAATCTAGGAGTGTGGCGGGTGTGTTGATGCTACATCATAGACGCATGTGACACCCTTTATGAGTCGGTTTTATCCTTTTTTGTATGAAAAGGCAAACAAACAAAAGGTTGTTTGTGATGCTTGTAAGTTTGGCAAGCTTATGAGCACTTATATCAGTTTTAAGAATAGGAATTCTGGTATTTTTAACTTGAATTTTGAAGTTTGAGACCTTGTTCTACAAGTTCCATGAATGGTTATCGATATTTTGTGACCTTAATTGATTGATTTTCTCATGTTACTTGATGATATTTGATGTAAAAAAAGGGTGAAGTGTTTGTTTGCTTTAAGCACTTCCACAAGACAATTCAGACTCAATATGGTGTAGTAGCGAAGGTATTAAGGTCAAATAATAGAATAAAGTATACCAATAAAACATTTGGAAAATACTTATCAACCCAAGGGATATAGCATCAAACCACACATTCATATGCGCTGACAAAAAATGGAGTAGCATCAAGAAAGAATAGTCACTTTATAGAGGTAGCCCGAAACATGATGATCACAATGAATATCTCAAAACACTTATGGGGCAAGTTATTTTGCCAGCAACTCAATTGATCAACAGGATGCCCTCAAGGGTGTTGGATTGAAAGTCTCCTTGTCAAATGTTTAAAGAAGATAATAGCAGTATCCTCTCATTAAAGGTGCTTGGCNCACCGTGGTGGTCAAAAAGGTAAAAAAAAAAAGCGCAACCAGATAAATCTGATGGTAACATATGAGGGAGAGGTGTGGTTTTTACTAATGAGGATCATGAGTGTGGAGTTGTTGAAAAGGAAGTAAAAAACAACAAGAGATGGAGCTGAAAATACTACCAACCAGTCGTTATCAAGGGGTAACATTGTCACTTATGCTCATTCTGGCAAAGGTACTTATAATACACATGCTCTTGCCTCTATTTTCACCACACGACCATCATAATGGATAGTAGATTCTGGTGCATCTCGACATGTGACAAGTACTGCTAAGAGTTTTCTTCTTATACTCTCCTAGCAGTAACATAAATCATCTAGACTTATGATGGTACAACACAACCTATTGCAGTAAAGATAAAGTGAGGGTACCAATAATATGACTCTGTCCAATCTTTTGCATGTTCCTTCTTTTGTAGTAAACCTACTATCCATTAGTGTAATTATTCTTCAAATAAAATGTGTTGCTTCTTTTGATATTCCTAAGATGCTCTTCCAAGAGAAAGGGAAGGGCCAAACACTTAGGACTGGAACGTGGCATAGAGAACACTTCAACTGGGAGGGGACAGACTAAGCTTTGTCATCCATGATGAAGAATGTTGGAGTAGGAGAATCTAGGAGTGTGGAGGGTGTGTTGATGCTACATCACAGACGCATGTGACACCCTTTATGAGTCGGTTTTATCCTTTTTGTATGAAAAGGAAAACAAACAAAAGGTTGTTTGTGATGCTTGCGAGTTTGGCAAGCTTATGAGGAGCACTTATATCAGTTCTAAGAATAGGAGTTATGGTATTTTTAACTTGAAACATTTTGATGTTTGAGACCTTGTTCTACAAGTTCCATGAATAGTTATCGATATTTTGTGACATTTATTGATTGATTTTCTCGTGTTACTTGATGATATTTGATGTAAAAAAAGGGTGAAGTATTTGTTGCTTTAAGCACTTCCACAAGACAGTTCAGACTCAATATGGTGTAGTAGCGAAGGTATTGAGATCAAATAATAGAATAAAGTATACCAACAAAACATTTGGAAAATGCTTATCAACCCAAGGGATATAACATCAAACCACACATTCATATATGCTAACAAAAAATGGAGTAGCATCGAGAAAGAATAGTCACCTTATAGAGGTAGCCCGAAACATGATGATATCAATGAATATCTTATGGGGTAAGTTATTTTGCCAGCAGCTCAATTGATCAACAGGAAGCCCTCAAGGGTGTTGGATTGAAAGTATCCTTGTCAAATGTTTAAAGGAGACAATAGCAGTATCCTCTCATTAAAGGAGCTTGGCTATGTATGTTTTGTGAACGATGACAGACCATCAATACGAAAGCTGATTCCCATAGCTGTGAAATGTGTATTTGTATGTTATTTTGCAGACCAAAAGGGATGTCTGCTAGAGCTTGATAAAGAAGAGACTGTTTGTGAGTATAAATGTGTCACTCAAAGAATTTGAATTGTACTACCCAGAAGGTGATCTCACCTTTCGTGACTCACCATATACTGGAGATATGAGGTGGTTGAGTAGCAATGGTGAGAGAGTGGTACACGTGAGAGTAATGTCTAGTTCTATGATGCGAGACGAATCAATTAAGGAATCAGAAAATGAGGAGCGAAACTAGAGATGGTGGGATTCAGGATGAAGATGAGCTAAGGGTGTATGCGCGAAGAAGAAAGCAAAATGAGGGAACGGTATCTGCAGTACCACTTATGCCAGCTAGTCTCTTATCCCCGCCTTCCCCGACTCTTGAGACACCTACACCATCCTCCTCTGACTCATAACTCTCAGGTGTTATGATTCCTCCTCCTAAGCCCCCAAATTTAAGGAGAACCTCTCACAACAATGCGAGACATTCTCCAAATCATTTTGGATGAGAACATAATATTGATAACTTTGTTTCATATTGTAACATATCACTTTTGCATGAAACATTCATTGCATCTTTGGACAGTCTCTATGCCTAAGTTTTGGGAGATTGCTAAGGATCATCCTAAGTGGAAAGCAACTATGTATGAGGAGCTTAGGGCTCTCAATAAAATCAAACATGGGAGATAGTGCCAAGCCAACCAGGAAAAAGACAGTTGGGTGCAAGTGAACATTCACCACGACTGGTGGCAAAAATGAACAGTCAGTCATATGACATTGACTATGATGAAATATTTGCACCAGTAATAAATATGAGTACTGTGAGAACACTAGTTTCTTTGACAGTGAATGGTGGGTGAAGGTTACACCAACTTGATATGAAAAAACACATTTTTTCATGGCGAGCTACCGAGGAGGCATATGCGGAGATATCACAAAGATTAGGTACAGTCAAGACTGTGCAATGTGTGTAGGCTCATGAAATCATTATATGACTTGAAACAGCCTCCTCGAGCCTGGTTTGACAAGTAATAAATGACTATGGTGGGCATGAGATATCAACAGATCAATGCAGATCCTACGGTGTTCGTTTTACAACATGAAAGTCACACCACTATACATGTTGTGTATGTTGATGACATCATTGTCACTGGTGAAGATGAGATATAGATTATCCAACTAAAGACAAGATTGGGCAATGAATTTGACATGAAGGATCTTGGACAGTTCATATACTTTATTGGGATTGAATTGGCCTGTGGACCTGAGGGGATGGTCTTGTTACTTGTCTCAGAGAAGTATGTACTAGATCTCACGGAAATAGACAAATTGGGGTGCAAACCTACAAGATCTCCAATTGAACAGAAGACCAAATTGAGCGCAGAGGCAGGATAATTGGTTGATCGTGAGAGATGCTAGAGATTGTTGGGTCGTCTGATCTATCTGTGTCACACCCGAACCGACATCTCTTTTGCAGTGAGCGTGGTGAGCCGCTACATGCATGATCCAAGGAAGAGTCATATGGATGTCGTATATTAGATTCTGAGGTACCTAAAGAGTGCACTAGGGAAGATGTTTATCTTTAGGAAGAATGGACATGTAAACATTGAGGGCTTTTGTGATGCTGACTAGGCGAGCTGTGTAGATGACAGAAGATCCACCTCAAAATGATGCATGTTTGTAGGGGCTAAGTTTGTAACAGTACAGGAACATGGCCTTAGGAGTTGACGAGATGATGTGGTTGAGAGCCTTGTTGGCCGAGCTTAAGGTGGACCAAGGAATTCAAATAAAGTTGCGATGCGACAACAAGTCAACAATTAACGTTTCCAACAACCCGGCGCATCAAAGAACCATACATGTGGTGACCGATAGATTCTTCATCAAGGAAAAGCTGAATAACGAGCTACTATAGCTAAGTCATGTAACCACTAAAGATCAAGTGTCTAACTGCCTCACTAAAGGACTTAGTTCATTAGATTTGTCTAGATTATGAGACGAGATGGTCTTAGTGGATATTTTTTGCTCATCTTGAGGGGGAGTGTTGAGAATTGGACCTTAGTTAGGGTTATATCGGTAAAAATGGAATATTGAAGAAGTCTAAGAGTTTATTTGTAAAACATTGTAATACCGAATTTAAGCCCACTTATAAATGTACAGAGCCCCACTTATAAATGTACAGACAAGACTTTGAACAATTCTTTCATTACTTAGTGTTTTTGGGGAGGGGGTAGTCTTTTGCAAGTTGGAGGTTAACAAAGTGATAAATTTGAAGGTATATTAAATTACTAGTTATGTAAATATACCAATTGGGTGTTGGATAAGTAAACTAGGAAGTTTCAAGTGATATGTATGTAAATAGCCCTAATCACAAATGTGAAAGCCCAAACAAAAAACTCATAATTTGCCCCAATATTTAAGGATATAGTTAAAGCTTCAAATGGAATTTTTAGTGAATGGAAGCTTAATTTGATTAAAATCTCCCTACTAAGACCTTTAATGAAACAAATAACAATAAAAAAATAGCGTCAAGAAAAAGATGAGTAACTACTAGTCTCATAAATCTATCGCAGTACTAATACATCATTTTCACCTTATTTAAATTTCACAAATTATTAACTTGATTGATTCATCCATTCATTAAATGATAAAGATAACTTTTTAGGATCATATTTTAAGTCAACTGAAGTTTCATTGGCAACTCTTCACCAAAGTAATTGAGCATATCTCACCTATTTTGATTCAAAAAAATTTAAATATTTCAAAATCAAATTTTTGGTAATATTCAAAATTTTATTTTAAATTATTGATCCAGCTTTAAATTCCTCAAGATTATACCTCCTATCGAATATAGGAGAATAGCTTAAATTCACATATAGTCATGTTGTATTCAGTTAGAGCAATGACAACCGGTTATTTTAATCCAAATAATAATGATATGGAAGTAAAAAAATAACAAGTTTACAATAAAGCTACGAACAAAAATAAAATTCAGTAGCAATTAAGATTCACACTAGAAAACAAATCTATCACATATAAACTTAAACTAACTTCAATCATGTACACAAACAAATCACTTGAAAATTAGATAAACATAACCCATGACCAAACACATTGAGATTGATAGACATTATATCTCTGAAAAAGGTCAATGGTGGCATTATATACTTAATCTACGTTGCAACTTATCTTCAAGTTGCTGATGTCTTAACTAAATCTCTACCTCCATGCAGCTTCATTGAACTGAATACCAAACTGGGTCTTTATAACATCTATGAACCAACTTAAGAGAGAGTGTGAAATTCTATCACTATTAGGTGGCCGAAAGTGCCGACTATATGGCCCCCACAGGTTCAATTTGTGGAAGTTATTGGAGGGAGTTTCATATTTCAGTTTTATTACTTTTTTATTCTTTTCTTATTATGTTGTTTGTCTTTTCTTCTTTGTTTGTTTTGAATTTGGTACGTTGTAATGACCTTTATTATGTCTTCCCTAGCCATTCTCTATAGAACAAGGGGAAATGTTATAATTTGAATATTATGAAATAAGAGAATATTGTTTTCCACCGTTCTTTAGAAATTATGGATTCTACAAGTAGGGTTCTAACAACATCAAAAACATATATGGATCTGTTAAAATTCAGAAAAATGCAGAATAAAATGGAATTTAGTGGGATTAAGCCAGTATCAATTCATTGATATGAAATGGGGTATAAATACCTCTTCAATGAATCCTGAAATAGGAAATACAATTAAGAAAAATAATATTAAAGAAAATATATAACTCATAATATCTCTAATTAATCAATTCATAATAATTATTGAAGATAAAAGAACAACATAAAATAAGAAAATCTAAAATAAGAAAAGAAAAAAACTCATAATCTAAGGAAATAAATATAAAATATGAAAGAAAATAACTCTTAATTCAAGGAAATAATTTATTCCTCATAATTTCTTACATGAATAAATTATTTCCTAGTATAACTTCTAACACTTCCCCTGCAGTTGAAACATCATGAAAACTATGTTCAACTTGGATTTGAAAACATCAAACAATGAGCGAGAAAAATCTTGAAAGGTAGAACTTGAGTTCTTGGTCCTGTAATGCGGTTGTCTTTGACTGCAGTTATGACGGTGTCTGTAGCTAGGTGGAAGACTCCTACAAGCAATGTCATAGGAAAGTTTGTAGGGAAGTAGACATTTAATAGAAAAAACTGACTTCAAGTTGAATGTGGTTGTCTTGGACCGCAGTTCCTGCAGTGTTTGTAGGTAGACGAAAAGCTCATGCAGCAAATGCTGTGGGGGGGGGTTTGCAGGAAAGTAGACAACTGTGATTATCTTTGACTGTAGTTCTTGCAGTGTTTGTAGGTAGGTGAAAGACTCTTACAGGTAATGTTGTAAGGGAATTTGCAGGGCAATAAACAACCAACAAGAAAAACTGCAGGGTATGGCTTGCTGAAAAATAATACTCAGAAGGTAGACCTCGCTACAGATAAAAGCTCCAGAGGAGGACGTGCTGGAGGAAGAATTTAGTTGGAGGGCCTACTGAAGCTCCAGAGGAGGCCTGCGGCAGGAAAAACCTGAAAGTGTTTGATGCAATATCTTGTGTCTTCCTTTCGATTCAACGGGAAAAAGCTGCAACATCACGGAAAATTTTCCACTGTAAAGAAGGAAACCAACGGCAACATGAAAAGAGGCGCTTGCAAAAAAACACCTTGAACAGAAGGATAATGACTTGAATGGGCTTCCACCACAAAAACATCTGCACTAAATAAACCACTACATTGACTGTATAGAAAGTTGGTCTGAGGCCATCATTAGACACTCCCTCTACCTGGACATATATCCACCCAGTGCCCTCACTATTGCAATGGAAGCCAGAGTAGCGATGCCAAGCAAATCACTTTGGGAATCAGGGAAGTTGGACTGCTAAAAAGTAAGAAGTCGGATTGCTGCAGGGAATGGGTGCATAAAGAGAACAGGATTGACCTGTAGGGAAGGCGATGGGGCAGTTGCACCTGCAGGGAAAGCTGCACCATTAGCGGTAAGGACTTGTATTCAAAAAACAGGAAAGATGTAGCTCCTCGATAAGATAGTCGCCCGTCCCGCTCTTATTGATCTTCCGTGACGTTGTTTGCCTCTCTGCTGATGAGCAGCTACTGAATTAGGACAAGGCGATCCATATCACAATCATCACCGGGATCAAAATCTCAGACTTAGGATATCCACTAGAGAAAGAAAGTCCTATTGATCTTGACATTGGGATTTCCACTGGATAGCGAAAGTTGCCTCTTGGCGTTGGGATTTCCACTAGAAAGAGAAGATCTGATTGTTTCCTCTCCGGAAGCTCGGCTCAGGGCAGACACAAGTCACGTGGGATTTCCACCAGAATTGGGCGGGATCCACACAAGAGTCAGAGAGATGATTGACCCTGGGCTACAATGACCCACTTGTCCAGTTTCAGTTATGTTCGCAAGTCATGGACAAAGTAATTTCCATTAGAGAGAAAACTGCTCTCGAATTGTTGGCTCTCGCAAGGTCGTTGCTAAGGGAAGGCACAGGTCTCATGGATAATGTTGTAGGTCGCAAGTCCCGATCTGCATAGGCCGTAGCTGCCGCTTTGCGCAGGTCGGTCAATTCCTTCTTCAGAATCGTGTGTGATTAGATGTGATTAGAGGGCCTATACGGATTTGTTCCGGTAGCGAGGGCTTGCATAAAGGGACGATGACAGGAAGGGGGTTTAGCGACTCTTGGAGGACGACCTAGGGTACGAAATTTAGCAATGATACCATGTTGAACTTCAGAATAAGGCGAAATAAAGCATAATTTGGGATTAAGCCAATATCAATTCATTGATATGAAAGGGGTATAAATAACTTTTACATGAATCCTAGAATAAAACATACAATGAAAAGGAAATAATATAAAAGGAAAGACATTGCTACAAATATCTGCATTTAATCAATTCATAATAATTATTTTGAAATAAAGGAAGCAACATAAAATAGAAAAGACAAATAGGAAAATAAATAACTCTTAATCCAAGGAAATAAATATAAAATAGGAAAAAAAATAACTCATAATCTAAGGAAATAATTTATTCCTCATATATTCTCATATACATAAATCCTTTCCTATGACAAATCCAAACAGGATCTAACATTTATTGGTGATTAATCTTGGTGTTAGATATCATGAGATGTCAATACAAAGACCTGAAAATATGCCATGTAAATGTATCTTTTCGCTCATTTGGTCTATGAAAAAAAGAAAAAAGAAAGATACCCAAACACTGCAGTATTGACCTCATTTTTAGTGAGGTCTTAGTCTTCTACTCTTAGAACATAAGATCTAGCCTTAGGAGTTTCTTGTTGACCATCCTAGCGGACTAGCAATGAAGCCACCTCCCGTAGAACTTCAAGCCACTTCTTGACTCATTTTTGTGAAGAACTCGCATGAGTGGTTCCAAGCACTCAACTTTTAGTTGCAAGGGCTAAGGACCAACATGTAGAGGGCCCGAAATTGAGTTCCTATAGGATCAACAGCCTTAGGTGAACCCTTTGTGACTCGATTACTCGCGAACGCCGCTTTTCACGCACTCCCTGCACCACACACGATTTTGGCTTAAATCGACTCGCCCGTCAGCGAACTCGTCCGGACGACCCCGGATGACAAAACGGACAGCGCCGACGCGTCCGGGACGTCGAATTTAGCTAGAAAGGACACCCATATTGCTGGGGTTACGCGCGCACACAGTTTGCACGAAAATCGATGCACTTTTTTTTATTAATGGTGTGCGGGCCCGGACTCCGCCCAGGTCCGACCCGGGTTCGATTCAGGCTCGATATGGATTAAACATGGGCTAATTACTTCAGCCCACAGATTTCAAATTTCAAATTTCAAAATTCAAATATATCATTAACTCCACATATAACGAAGATTAATTCTTTTCCAATTAAATCACTTCCGTTAAGGGAAACTAATCAATTCCCCGCCTCAATTCCCCGCCTAATCACCCGTAACGGATACATTTTTTTTTTGGTATACAATTCGAGCGTTCCTTCACTTTCCCGAGATTGGCCCCCTTCTTGATCTCGCACTCGATCTCCCTGGATCCCGATCTCCCTCACTCGCTCCCTTCCCGATCCCGCACTCGCTCCCTACCTGTTTCCTTCTTCTTCTCGCATCTTCCCCACCGCAAAGCCCTCTGCTCCTCTCGCTCGACTTCGCCTCCTCCCTGCGACGAAGAAACTCTCCCGCTCGCCCCTTGCTCGTCTGACGCTCAAAAGCGAAGTTCCTATTCAATCCCGCTCGGCTCGATTCCGCTCGACAGGAAGCCCGCTCCCCGTATCCCGCACCGGAGATCGCCGATCCTGTCTCTGCATTTCGCCTCTTCCTCCTCTGCCTCTCCCCGCATCAAAGCCGTAGACCGCTTGCTCGATCCCGACTCCCTAGTCTCGCTCGGCTCGGACGTTCCTGCTCGGTTTCCTCCCGTTCGATCCGGTTCGACAGGAAAGAGCGCTCAACTCCTTGCTGCGCCGAAGAACTCTGCCCGATCCCGCTCGCCTGCTCCTCCCTCTCGCGCACGACAAAGCTGTACGAACGTTCCCAGCTCTTCTGCAAACAGAAGCTTTGGATCGAACTCCCTCTTCTTCTGCTAGATTCGGTCCCCTCGCTTGCCGAGCTTTCGACCCTGCCTTTCCCTCTCGATCCCGATTTGCCTTAAACCATTGCTGTCCCAATTGAATTTTCAANGCCGACACAAACAAACCATTATTCCATCGTGATCGGTTCGTTTTAGCTCGAAATGCATAAATTATATGTATTATTTATATAATAATATATTATATATGTTTATATCTAAGTTTAAATCACAATAGCTTGTGTAGTCATGTGGTTTTGTTGCATAGAAATGATGCAGATTCGAATATAATGCTCTATATTTATTTTTATAATTAATTTAAACAAGACAATTACAAGTCGAACACGAGTTGAACACGAACACCAATATATAAATCGAGTCAAACACAAGTCAATTTCGAACACGAGCCAAACCTAAGCTCGCTCAAGCTCGACTC
The DNA here is from genome assembly GCA_002079205.1 of Phalaenopsis hybrid cultivar. Classification (NCBI taxonomy): domain Eukaryota; kingdom Viridiplantae; phylum Streptophyta; class Magnoliopsida; order Asparagales; family Orchidaceae; genus Phalaenopsis; species Phalaenopsis hybrid cultivar. The sequence continues at coordinate 89,876 of JXCR01044329.1, forward strand.
TTTTATAACACTACCTGCAACAGGGACGCTTCCAGCTGCAGGGAGAATTTCGTCGGAGGGGCCTGCAGCAAAGCAAAATTTTTATTGTAGGGGAATGTGAACAGGCCTGCAGGGAGAAATCTAGCTGATGAAGTTTCGAATACTTGCAAGGAAGAGTTTTCGACCACAAGAGGGAGGTCTGGCTCCAGCAACAAGGAGATTTGGCCTAGTATGAAATAAGACATGCCGCAAGAGGGAAGTCTGACTCTAGCAAGAAAACGATCCAGCCTGACAGAAAAGAGAACTGACTACAGGAACGAGATTTGATCTGGCAGAGGAGGTCCAGCGGCCAGCCTAAGATCTAAAGCTTTGATACCACGTAAAAATTAATTGAGAAGAAGAATTGCTTAATTTTATTATTCATGTGTTGATACATATATAGGGACACTAATCCCTCCTAATTAACAAACATACCAAATATATCTAGCCTAAAATAGGAAAGAAAATAATTATGAAATAAAAGATAAAGAGCATAAAAAAGAAAGAAATAAACACAAATCAAGATTTTTCTAAATTGATCTCCAATCAAATCTCGCATAAGATCTTAGTTGGCCGGTCCATGCTAGAAACACCACCAAAAACTTCTCAGGTTTCCACAATATGAAAGTTAGGAGTGAGGTATGAAAATATATTAGAATTATGTGCTATCNAGTTTCCCTTACTAAGGGAGGTCCAACATATCAGAGATGAACCTCTTTTGTGCCACTTTTGGAAGACTGTATGGAGTCGATTGGGTGTTCGAAATATGTTTAGCGATATACCCCTGAGAGATGATCAAGGAGGGGGTTGGAGTTAACCAAGACCGGAACGGACGGTTGGATATTAGAAATCAATTCACCGCTATTCTAACTCTATCACGAACAATTTAATATTTAAAAAATATATGAAAGTACCACTAAACAAAGCAGTTAAAATTAAAAAGAAAAAATTATACATCTCTTGTTGTTATTCTCGTCTTTTGTATATATTTGTTCCTCTACTATTCATCTTGTTTAAATTTTTAAAGCCTAAAAATAATATTGAAACAATATAATGAGTTATCTGAAGATTACCCAGGAGTAATCACACTACTAAACTACAGTAGCCCAAGAAAAAGAGTATAATATGTATGTGTGTCTATAAGAAATCGTATAATATACTGATCATTCATATTTTTTTATAAGCAATCTAATATATATTTATAAGCAATCTGACATATGTTTCTAAGCAATCTAATATATGTTTATGAACAATCTGATATTTGTTTATAAGCAGTATAATATATGTTTATAAGCAATCTGATATATGTTTAAAAGCAATATGACATATGTTAATTAATACATCAATAAACATTTTCTAACTGAACAAACACTAATATTTTATATGCATTTATCTTACCTTTATTTATATTTTATACTTTACATAGTCAACAAACCTAAAATACCTGTGGTCGATATTGCCCCGTCGGCATAGCGGTTAGCGATCAACATATCGCAATTGTTTATGGTGGAAAGACCCTTACTTGCCCCTGACTTATATTCTCGTCGACACAGCAGTTGGTAATGTAAATATTACAATAGTCTAGGGAGGTAAGCTTTGTTCTACTCGCCTCTGGTCGATATTATCCCGTCGGCACAGCAGTTAGTAATCTATCAATCACAATTGTCTGGAGTGGTAGAAACACTCTACGCGCGCGGGTACACTGGCGCTCCCTACTTGTACCATTAAGGAGTGAAATCCTCCTCTTAACATGCGCATGCAAACATTCACATATAAGTTATTTCATTCTTCATACATATATTATTCTGAGATATTTTTATGCATCTACTAACATGCATATGTATTTTATTGTGCAAATATTCATCATGCATATCTATCATTTCATTCATATGTTTATCTCATGCATATGTCTTATATCATGCATATATTTCCTACATGTCTATCTTACATATAATATTTGTCTAAATATCATTTATCTCATCCATATCTTTCATGCATGCACATATTTTTATACTATGTTTATCATGCATATATTTACCATCTAACAATATAAAGATCTAATTAAATTATGGCTACATGAAGTCATACATGCAATCTAAAATAAAGATTACTGAATTTAGATATGCAATTACTCACATCAGTTGTCACGCTAAAACTCTTAGAGTCTGTTTGGTGCAGCTGTTGATTATTCATAATCTGCTGATAAGCAGATTGTTCTGATAATCTGATAATCTGCAGATTATCAGAATAATCTGTCTTGTTGTTTGGGGCAGATTATTCAAGATAGCTTATTGGTAGTTAAATGACATCATGCCCCTTTGTGATAAAACTGTTTGGGGCAGCTTATTCAGAATAGCTTATTGGTAGTACTGGAGCATATGCAGAAACATGGAATCATCACAGATCATAACTAGAAGATGTCATACATTTCTCACACCCTCATGAGTGCCAAGAGAACTAAAAAAAGTACAAATACGAGTACAACTACAATCGGAAATATTAAAATGTTTAATTTCAGACTCTGGCTACGTCTGGCCTCATCTGCACTGTCAAAGTGAGAAAACACCGGATTCCCATGACTGCTGGCCGTGTCATATGAGGGACTGTCAGCCCACCGGAAGAAG
>JXCR01044329.1:94917-107854 GCA_002079205.1 Phalaenopsis hybrid cultivar
TCTGGGCCTTTTGGACATGGAATTAGACTCCTCCATCTCTTTTTGGTTAACGGTAGGAATTTCTTCATCAGCTATAACCTGTTCAGGTGGCAAGTCATTTGACATTCCTGTAAATCCCATCTCTCTTGGGTTTGCTGCGTGCTTGCGACAACCCCCTTAAACATGATGTCAAGTTTTGCCTCGAAATCTGGCTCAATTCCACACTGTCTATATTTCTTCGCTGCTGGTAATGTCTGTAACAAGCTTATTTAGGGGGATCAGTTTCTAAATAATTTGAGAAGTAATGTAATTGAAAAAAAAATTAGAATACTACCTCAATTTTCTCAGTCCACCATTCAGCTGGAGCATCGATCGTCCTTTTAATTGGATCCCATCCCAACCCGGTAGAGTCACGTTTCAACTCTTTCCATAATTTCCATTCTTTTTTCAATTGGTCCCATTTGTTTTTGAATTTAAGCTTGTCGTAATCCCTACCAGTTAATTCTTTGAATCTCCGAGATATATTACTCAAACCTTCTTTATTAAAATACGTTGTTGGCATATTCTCTAGTTCAGTTTCATTAATGCATAGGTCACAAAAAATATTTGCAACTTCTTTATCCCACATTGCAGACGGACTACCTTCAGTTGCCTTAGACATTTTGGTACTATTTGGAACAAANCCCCAATATAAGAGGACGTCATGCGTGGTATCCGTCTATAACTGGAGCGGTAGTATTCCAGCAATAATATCGCTATAGCAGCAGCCCATGCCATTCTTTTGCGACGGTCTTGCAGTGGGTGCACCTGAAATGATTAATACATTAGGATGAAAGAAAATATGGAGAGGTGGCGACAAAAAATTGGAATAGTGAAAACATCAATTATTACTTAGCATCAGAAAATAAGTGACATAACATTTTGTGAAGATAGGAACAAAAATCAGACAATACATAGCATCATAAAATAACATTAGCTGCTGTAATAACAATACATATTTGACAAGTCTAATGAAAGATTAGTACAAATCGGAGTCATTCTTCAACTATAACACGTAAATACTCAATGCACATATCGAGTCGTAGTGCAATGAACATTTCCCTACGAGTAGGGTCCTCGAGCTTTTGAACACATTTTGCCTGAAAGNAGATATGGCTTCAGGTAGCCTCTTAACATCGGATATCCAGCATCTACCAAATAATATTTTCCTGTTATTAAAGACAATACTAATTAAAAATAATTAATGTAATTATCGAGAGGTNAAATGATAACATAGAACTATAACCAAATCGGAGGTGAAGTTCCAACTTTCAAGAGATAATCTGAAAGCGATGTTGATATCAATGACTTGTAATAATGATCAAATATCATATTTTGTAAGTACCTAAGCCTTCACTGTCCTATAGGGACCAAGACCGACCTCCCTGTGGAATGAAGAGCTCCCTGACTTTGAATAAAAACTGCAAAAGCTTAACCAAAACCGAAATCCAGCCCTATAGGGACCAAAACCGAGCCCAACAAATGGACAAATAACTTTGAGCATTGATTTGGGGAGCAATAAGAATAATAAAGCTCAAAAATGAAGTCCCAAATCATCACTTCATTCAGCATTCCATGCAGGGAAAAAAAAACAGAAAAAAAGAATTTTCCATAGCTCCTCTAATGTGCTTCAGCTCCCCAATTCTATAACCATTCTCATTCCCTAAACATTCAAGTTTATGTTTAGATTGTGAGAAAAGGGATCCAACAGAGCCTCAAATGATCACTTAAGGTGAAAAAAAAAACAGATAAATATACACAGAGCTCCCTGACTTTGAATGAAAACTGCAAAAGCTTAACTAAAACCAAAATCCAGCCCTATAGGAACCAAAATCGAGCCCAACAAATGGACAAATAACTTTGAGCATTGATTTGGGGAGCAATAAGAATAATAAAGCTCAAGAATGAAGTCCCAAATCATCACTTCATTCAACATTCCATGCAGGAAAAAAAACAGAAAAAAAGAATTTTCCATAGCTCCTCTAATGTGCTTCATCTCCCCAATTCTATAACCATTCTCATTCCCTAAACATTCAAGTTTATGCTTAGATGGTGAGAAAAGGGATCCAACAGAGCCTCAAATGATCACTTAAGGTGAAAAAGAAAACAGATAAATATACACAGAGCTCCCTGACTTTGAATGAAAACTGCAAAAGCTTAACCAAAACCGAAATCCAGCTCTATAGGGACCAAAACCGACCCAACAAATGGACAAATAACTTTGAGCATTGATTTGGGGAGCAATAAGAATAATAAAGCTCAAGAATGAAGTCCCAAATCATCACTTCATTCAACATTCCATGCAGGAAAAAAAAACAGAAAAAAAGAATTTTCCATAGATCCTCTAATGTGCTTCAGCTCCCCAATTCTATAACCATTCTCATTCCCTAAACATTCAAGTTTATGCTTAAATGGTGAGAAAAGGGATCCATAAGAGCCTCAAATGATCACTTAAGGTGTAAAAAAACAGATAAATATACATAGAACTCCCTGACTTTGAATGAAAACTGCAAAAGCTTAACCAAAACCAAAATCCAGTCCTACAGGGACCAAAACCGAGCCTAACAAATGGACAAATAACTTTGAGCATTGATTTGGGGAGCAATAAGAATAATAAAGCTCAAGAATGAAGTCCCAAATCATCACTTCATTCAACATTCCATGTAGAAAAAAAACAGAAAAAAAGAATTTTCCATAGCTCCTCTAATGTGTAAATTTTCCAATTTTCTATTGGAAACAATATCAATTCAAGCCTATACTTAACAAAGTTATCAATTCACCAATACAGCCCGCAAATACCAAAGTTTCCTCGGCAGGATACTTCCTTATCATTTCAACTGCAATAAAAATGGTAAAACATCCCAAGCATGAAAATTTGTACAAAGGAGAAGAATCCAAACTAAACATTCTGCATCAATAATTTCCAATGTTTCATTTATAACGACCATATGAACAGAAATTACTGTGAGAGAGATCGAATACGGCCTCCGGAAAGGAAGGAGACGGATATCGGGTAAGACGAGAGTGTGAGGTCAAAAAAAATACCTCATATCGCGGATCACAGCCTCGTTAAGCTTCGGGCGAGGTCGAAACCGAAGGCGAGACGGGAAGGGCGAGGGCAAGGGGGAGAGACGAGAAGGACAACGCGGGAAAAATAACCTAAACGCGAGAAGCATACGCGGAACGGAGGTCCTGGCCGGATTACGCTCCCTTAAGGGAATCGCGATAAGAAAACGAAGCGTTTTCAAAACGTTCCATGCGAACGTTGTTTTCAAACGGAAGGGCGGCGTTTTCAAAACGCCGCCGCTTCCAATAAGCGCTCTCAAACGGACCCTTAATCTTCGATAGTTAGCTGGTGGTTGCGATGACTTTTACGTTAAGATTAATAACCTATAAGACATAATANCTCTTCTATTATTCATCTTGTTTAAATGTTTAAAGCCTAAAAATAATATTGAAACAATATAATGAGTTATCTGGAGATAATCCAGGAGTAATCACACTACTAAACTACAGTAGCCCAAGAAAAAGAGTATAATATGTATGCGTCTATAAAAAATCGTATAATATACTGATCTTTCATGTTTTTTATAAGCAATCTAATATATATTTATAAGCAATCTGATATATGTTTCTAAGCAATCTAATATATGTTTATGAACAATCTGATATTTGTTTATAAGCAATATAATATATGTTTATAAGCAATCTGATATATGTTTAAAAGCAATATGACATATGTTAATTAATACATCAATAAACATTTTCAAACTGAACAAACACTAATATTTTATATGCATTTATCTTACCTTTATTTATATTTTATATTTTACATACAAATTTGTCTCTATGAGGATCACCGTCAACAAACCTAAAACACCCTTGGTCGATATTGTCCCTTCTGCTCCCGTCGTCATAGCGGTTAGCGATCAACATATCGCAATTGTGTATGGTGGAATGACCCTTACCTACCCCTGACTTATATTATCTCGTCGACAAAGCAGTTGGTAATGTAAGCATTACAATAGTCTAGGGAGGTAAGCTCTGGTCTACTCGCCCATAGTCGATATTATCCCGTCGACACAGCGGTTAGTGACATATCAATCACAATTGTCTGTAGTAGAAACACTCAGGGGGCGCGGGTACACTGGCGCCCCCTACTTGTACCATTAAGAAGTGAAATCCTCCTCTTAACATGCGCATGCAAACATTTCATACATATATTATTTTGAGATATTTTTATGCATCTACTAACATGCATATTTATTTTATTGTACAAATATTCATCATGCATATATATCATTTCATTCATATGTCTATCTCATGCATTTCTTATATCATGCATATATTTCCTACATGTATATCTTACATATAATGTTTGTCTAAATATCATTTATCTCATCCATATCTTTCATGCATGCACATATTTTTATACTATGTTTATCATGCATATATTTACCATCTAACAATATGAAGATCTAATTAAATTAGGGCTACAGGAAGTCATACATACAATCTAAAATAAAGATTACTGAAATTTAGACATGCAATTACTCACATCATTTGTCACGCTAAAACTCTTAATCTTCGATAGTTAGCTGGTGGTTGTGATGACTTTTACGTTAAAATTAATAACCTATAAGACATAATATTAAAATTTAAGACTCAAGTAATTTTTGTTAATCAAATTAATCTTCTTAACTTTAAATTAATTTACCTAAAAGTTACAGGGTCTCTTTACAGTGAATGTTCACACTCATCTCGAGCCTTCCACCCTGGTAAACAACCTAAGATCAACAATTAACTTCAGATTTAATGATATCTTAGCTAATAAAGTAATTTAACCAAAAATATAAATGAGTTGCTAAAACATAGCTTAAACAGATTTTATGGCCACCAATCCTTCTAAAAGCTACCAAATTTACTTTTCATCACCTCCAACCACACTTCTATGTTGATATCGTGCTAGAACCATTTTAGAAGCTCAAAAAGGCGTTTGACGCTTCCTACAAACAAAAGGCGCCTCTGACGACTACCGTAAAGGGAAAAGGCACAAAAAATGAGGGAAAACTTAAAATGAAAGTGCAAGGAAGAAAAGGAATGTCTCAAATATTGCTAAAATCAGTTCACACTTACTAATTTCATTTTAGAGCCCTAAATCGTGCTCTGCAACACTCAGATAACCGCTCGGTTCGCTGCTTGCCACTGCTATAATACCAGGGTGCGCTTCTGTGTGGGAGGCCATAGCAAACGACGAAGTGCAAGGCAGAGAGGAAGGGAATCGAGAGAGAAAATCGGGAGAAAATGGGAAATTCAAAGCTAAGCGGCCCTATTCGATCGAAACTTCAAATAAAATGCATAAGAATCGATTGGAAACAATAAAGTTGTCGGATTAAGGGAGGATTAATGAATTAACTAAGTTTAATTAATTTATTAAAACTTATAACTTTCAAATTGCGTTTCATTATTCATGTGTGGTGTTTTATATGTAATTGAACAATTTTTTTTGTAAAATTTTATAAAATTATTTCGATTGAAATCTAAGGAATGCGAAAATTAGAGTACAATTTTATGTTACCAAAAACTTTCTTTGATTACTCAAAATTTGTTTATTACATTCCCCACTCTTTAAAAAAAAAATTTCCTCGAAATTCATGAACTCCGCATCAAATGTGAATAAATAAATTATGAAGATGAAACAATAAGTGATTACAAAAGCCTGTTTATTGTGAAGTGGCAACTAAACTATATATGATGAGCTATACATCGGATAAATCCAACATAACACCAAAAAGACAATTCATCCCTCAAANAATTTTATGGCGACCAATCCTTCTAAAAGCTACCAAATTTACTTTTCATCACCTCCGACCACACTTCTATGTTGATATCGTGTTAGAACCATTTTAGAAGCTCAAAAAGGCGTTCAACACTTCCGACAAACAAAGGGCGCCTCTGACGGCTACCGCAAAGGGAAAAGGCACGAAAAATGAGGGAAAACTTAAAATGAAAATGCAAGGAAGAAAAGGATTGTCTCAAATATTGCTAAAATCAGTTTCACACTTACTAATTTCATTCTAGAGCCCTAAATCGTGCTCTGCGGCACTCGAGTAACCGCTCGGTTAGCTGCTTGCCACTGCTACAATACCAGGGTGCGCTTCTGTGTGGGAGGCCATAGCAGACGACGAAGTGCAAGGAAGAGAGGAAGGGAATCGGGAGAAAATGGGAAATTCAAAGCTTAGCGGCCCTACTCGATCGAAACTTCAAATAAAAGGCATAAAAATTGAATGGAAAACAATAAAGTTGTGGGATTAAGGGAGGATTAATGAATTAACTAAGTTTAATTAATTTATTAAAACTTATAACTTTCAAATTGTATATCCCTCGATCCATTCATAATTCATGTATGGTGTTTTATATGTAATTGATCAATTTTTAGCGTAAAATTTTATAAAATTATTTCGATTGAAATCTGAAGAATGCGAAAATTAGGGTACAATTTTATGTTACCAAAAACTTTCTCTGATTACTCAAAATTTGTTCATTACATTCCCCACTCTTTAAAAAAATTTCTTCCTCGAAATTCATGAACTCCGCATCAAATGTGAATAAATACATTATGAAGACGAAACAATAAGTGATTACAAAAGTCTATTTATTGTGAAGTGGCAGCTAAACTATATATGATGAGCTATACATCGGATAAATCCAACATAACACCAAAAAGACAATTCATCCCTCAAACTATGTATCAACATTAGTGGTAACAGGCTTTTCTGATTCCGGAGGAGTCAGGAATAGATTCTTGGACAAATATTTTCCTTGGTTGCTCCTTACGAGTCACGGTATCAACTTCTGTTGTCCTCTATTGAACAGTTCTAGAAATAGATCCTTCATGAACATTCCTCTGAGTTGGATCCCTTCCTAAATGAACATCTGATGTGGATCTTTGCATAGTATTAGAGCAATTTCTCATTTAATGTCCAAGCTGTCTACACAAGTAACACGCCTTTGATCCAAGTAAACATTGATCCCGATTGTGCTTTCCACACTTAACACAAGGTTGTATAATGTTATTGCTAGCTTGGCTAACAACTCCACTAATGTAGGACTTCATCTTCTTTCCAATAGACTCTCGTTCTCCTAAATGGGATGTTGGTGTCACTTTTTCTGAACCCTTCCTCTTATGCATGTTTCTGCTCTTCTGAGTGTGCTGGAAATCAATCTCCGCCAGCCTAGCTCTTTCCACTAGTACTGAATGGTTTTCAATCTTAAGTGGCTTAGTGGTTTTCTGATTAAATCTTTCAATCCTGAAAGAAATTTGTGGCATTTCTCTTATGTTTTTGGAATGAGTTGTGGTGCATATCTCGATAGCATAATAAACTCTGCTTCATACTACATAACTAATCGATCTCCTTGCATCAACCAAATGAATTTCTCTTTCATCTGCCTCCTAGCTGACAGTGGAACGAACCAAACACGAAAAGTCCTTCCACTGAATCTGGTTACTGGTTCCACCTCTAAACTTCTCCTGAAGCTGACCTTGCACCACTCTGCTTCCCCTTTGAAAGCAAAAACAGCTAATGCGACCATCTTCTCCTGAAGACAAAATAAGCCATCAATGATTTTCTCCACTCACAACAACCAGTTTTCTGCCTCAAATGGTCCTCTTGCTTCTGAAAATAATGTTGGTCACTTGTTCTAGAATAGTTTCAGACATTTATCCAAGTTTTTCTACTACCACTAGCCTAAGTATGAGAAACCTGAATAAGTCGGGTAACTGCGGCTATCATCTGAGTAAAAGCCTCCATAGGAACGCTCGCACCGCTGGATGGAGGATCACTCTGTGCTGGAGGCACCCGATTTTCATAAGCATCGCCCCATATCTCTCTTTCATGTTCATTCGTACCCTCCATAACGAAATCAATTGCCCCGAGATAACAAAATTTAACATAATTAACATCACATTTAATTACTCGTTAATTATCCTAATAATTATTAATAATTAATCTAAAAGCTCTTTGTAATCACATTCTTACTGTCCTTTACTGGGCTCTGATACCAATTTTGTGACGACCAAGCCTAGGGCTTGGAGTTAACCAAGATGAGAACGGACGATCGAACGGTCGGATGGTGGAAATCAATTCATTATTATTCTAATTCTATCACGAACAATTTAATATCTAAATAATATATGAAAGAGCTACTAAAAAAGCAATTAAAACTAACAAGTAAAAATTATATATTTCTTGTTGTTCTCGTCTTTTGTATATAGTTGTTTATCCACTATTCATCTTGTTTAAATGTTTAAAACCTAAAAATAATATTGAAGCAACAAAATGAGTTATCTAAAGATAACTCAGGAACAATCACACTACTAAACTATAGCCATCTAAGAAAAAGAGTACAATATATGTCTATAAGAAATAGTAAAATATGTTTGTCTGACATATATTTATAATCAATCCAATATATGTTTACAAGAAATTTGATATATGTTAATACATGCATCAATGATCTTTTCTAAATGAACAAATTTATATGCATTCATCTTAACTTTACTTTTACTTCATACTTTACACATTCGTCTTTGTGAGAATCACAGTCAATAAGCCCAACACACCCTTGGTTGATATTGCCCCGCCGGATCCCGTCGACGCAGTGGTTAGTGATTTACACATCACAATTGTCTAAAGTAAAAAAGGCTTGTACCTGCCCCTGGACGATATTAACCAGTTGGCACTGCAGTTAGTAACGTAAATATTACAACTATATAGGGAGGTAAGCTCTGTTCTACTTGCCTCTGGCCAATATTATGCGATCAACATAGCGATTAGTGATTTAACCATCATAACTATCTGTGGTGGTAGAAAAACCCTACGCGCGCGAGTACAATATCAATCTCTGCCTGTACCATTAGAAAGTAAAACCCTCGTTTGCACATGCACATGTGAGCATTCATATATAATTCATACATACATTATTTTGATATATCATTATGCATCTCCTAACATGCATAATTACTTTGTTGTGCAAGTATTCATCAAGCATATTTATCATTTCATTTATATATCTATCTCATGCATGTCTTACTTATATCATGCATATCTTTCTTACATGGCTATCTTACATATAATGTCTATCTAAATACAACTTATCTCATGCATATATTTTATGCATTCAGATATTTTCCTATTATGCTTATCATGCATATCTTTCATACTTAACAATATGAAGATTTGATTAAACTATGGCATACATCAAGTCAAACATACAATATAAAATAAACAAGATTACTGAAATTTAGTAATAAAATTACTCACCTCAATTGTCACGCTAAACTCTTAATCTTTGACAGTTAGTTGGAGGTTGCGGTGACTTTTACGTTGAGATGAATAACATATAAAACATAATATTAAAATTTAAAACTAAAGTAATTTCTACTAATCCAATTAATCTTCTTAACTTATAATTAATTTACCTGAAAGTTACAGGGTCGCTTTACAGTGAATGTATGCGCTTGCCTCCGACCTGCTGCCCCGATAAACAACATAGAATTTGCAGTTAACTTCAAAACTAAAGATATCTTAACTGATAAAGTAATTTAACCAAAAATATAAATGAGTTGGTAGAACATACATAAACAGCTTTCTTGACGATTAATCCTTCTCTAAAGCTTATATCACCTCCAACCACACTTTTATGTTGATATCGTGTTAGAATCCTTTTGGAAGCTTGCAAAAGACGTTCAACACTTCTGACACATAAATGACGCCTCCGATGACAACCGGAAAGGAAAAAAGCATGGAAAAACAAGACAAAACTCAAAAGAAAAGGAATGTCTCAAATGTTGCTAAAATCAATTTCACACTTACTGATTTCGTCCCAAAGCCCTAAATTGTGCTCTATAGCGATCGAGTAGCCGCTCAGTTCACTACTTCGCGCGACTAAAGTACCCGGGTGCCCTTCTGTGCGGGAGGTCATGTCAGACGACGAAGCGCTAGGTATAGAGGAAGGGAATTGGGAGAGAAAATCGAGGGAAAAGGGGAAATTCGAAGCTTAGCGACCCTATTCAACTGAAACTTGTGAATAAAAAGGCATAAAAGTCGGTTGGAAACAGTAAAGCTATGGGATTAAGGGAGGAATGAGGAATTAATTAAGTTTAATTAATTTATTAAAACTTATAACTTTCAAATTTTATATCCCTCAATCGGTTCATTATTCATGTGTGGTGCTTTGCATGGAATTGATAGACTTTTCGTCTAGAATTTTATAAAATTATTTCAATTGCAATCCGAGGGGTGAGAAAATTGAGGTACAATTTTATGTCGCAAAAACTTTTCTTCGATTTCTCAAAAATTGGTTATTACACTACCAGAGAATAATAGGTATCTCCTAAGTGGTTGCTAGTGAGAGTTGCTCAGTGTGCAATAAATTTTATTCCATAGTTATTCCTCCTTACATATTTGTTTATCAAATGCATCAAGCCGTGTATGAGGAGTGAAAGATGCAAATTACTAATCAAATGGCTCGAGTAACATTATGGAAATCTACGTTGATATACAACTCCAACTTGAGTTGTGACAAAAAAGAAGATGGATATCTATTCTATCAAAATATGCTTTGGAATTGCAACACCTACAGAATTGACTTATTAAAAAATTAAGACATTTTCGTCACCTTAAACGTGGTCGATCTAGAGTCATATTACAAGGAGACAGAAGCTTCAATGGATAAGGTCGAAGCCACCCCAACCCCAGAAAAGAAGCAGATGTCCCTAAGCACTGACGCCGGACATCCACAGCGAAGGCAGGATCGCATCCCGCATGCAATACTCCCGTAGCCTGAACGCGAGATGCAGGTTGCGCGAACTGCGCGAACTGCCCGAATTGAACCAAGCGGCTCCCCTTTTGATTTTTTTTCAATTTTTATCATGTCTCTTTAATACTTCCTTTCTAGTCATTTCTTATATATATATATATATATATATATATATATATATATATATATATATATATAGATATATATANATGTCAATGTCTCAGTTTTTCCCTTCTAGAGCTGATTCAAGGGCAAGTGGCGCTCTGGACGTATCTCATTCCAACGTTATTCTCCTCCAAGGGTTAGGTGGTGCTCCGGTTGTAGCTCGCTCCCAATGTTATTTACCTTCTTCTACCCTTCTCCACGCCTTCCTACATCACTTCCCCTTCATCCAGTTCATTGTCCCCTTGTGGTCGTCACCAGAAAGTAGTGCAGCCCCTATTTTTATCATTGTCCCCTACCATCCAGCCTCGATCCAGCCATCCTCTCCCTCCCTACCCACTGTCAACTACTGTTCTAGCCACCTAAATCGCATCACTGCAGCCTAGCTGCTATTCCAACACTTACCCTGCACTGCCATGATTGTTCTTGCTGGCCAAAATTGCCCCTAACCACTGTTCTTTTGATGTCCAGCCCACCTATCCCCATGTTGTTGTCTCTCCAAACCCTCACTGATCACCACTACCACCCCAAGATCCATCCAAGTTTGAGTGTGTGCCATATCTGTTGTTATATTTTCTCTTTCAACTATGTTGATTGTAAACGCTTATTGGCTTTCAGTAATAATATTTGTTTTTCCTGTTGTGATTTGGGCTAACTCCGATATCAATAAGACTATCTAACATGACAATAAAGCTTCAAAATGAGATTTAAAAAATAGAGCAAAGAGATAAGATCAATTGCAACCTACCATCTTCCCTAACAATACCATCATGTCCATCAGAAGAATATGGATCCAAAGCTACATCAGTATAAATCACCTGTATATGTAATTTAAAAAAATCAGTAGGTTTAATACTCAAAATAAACTTGAGAGTTGAGAGATGGAAAGTTCACTAACAATGTCAGGATATTTGTCCTTTAGTAGGCGTATTGCTCGAGGGATGAGGCCATTGTCATTGAACGCNGGACAGATGTCAATGTCCTGGTTTCTCCCTTCTGGAGCTGATTCAAGGGCAAGTGGCGCTCTGGTCGTATCTCATTCCAAGGTTATTCTCCTCCAAGTGGTGCTCCGGTTGTAGCTCGCTCCCAATGTGATTTTATCTTCTTCTACCCTTCTCCACACCTTCCTACATCACTTCCCCTTCATCCAATTCATTGTCCCCTTGTTGTCATCACCAGAAAGTAGCGCAACCACTGTTTTTATCGTTGTCCCCTACCATCCAGCCTCGATCCAGCCATCCTCTCCCTCCCTACCCACTGTCAACTACTGTTCTAGCCACCTAAATCGCATCACTGCAGCCTAGCTGCTATTCCAACACTTACCCTGCACTGCCATGATTGTTCTTGCTGGCCAAAATTGCCCCTAACCGCTGTTCTTTTGATGTCCAGCCCACCTATCCGCATGTTGTCGTCTCTCCAAACCCTCACCAATCACCACTACCACCCCAAGATCCATCCAAGTTTGAGTGTGTGTCGTATCTGTTGTTATTTCAGATTTTTAAATATTGTGTTGTTATATTTTCTCTTTCAACTGTGTTGATTGTAAACGCTTATTGGCTTTCAGTAATAATATTTGTTTTTCCTGTTATGATTATGGCTAACTCCGGTATCAATAAGTCTATCTAACATGACAATAAAGCTTCAAACTGAGATTTAAAAAATAAAGCAAAGAGATAAGATCAATTGTAACCTACCATCTTCCCTAACAATACCATCATGTCCATCAGAAGAATATGGATCCAAAGCTACATCAGTATAAATCACCTGTATATGTAATTTAAGAAAATCAGTAGGTTTAATACTCAAAAAAAACTTGAGAGTTGAGAGACGGAGAGTTTACTAACAATGTCAGGATATTTGTCCTTTAGTAGGCGTATTGCTCGAGGGATGAGGCCATTGTCATTGAACGCTTCATCTCCTGTTGGGGACTGTAAAG
>JXCR01044329.1:117873-140912 GCA_002079205.1 Phalaenopsis hybrid cultivar
GGTAATGGCCCTCTCGGTTATAAATCCTGTACCTCTCAGTTATAACTCGGTTATAATCGAGCGGGCCGGGTCGACGGGTCGCGTCTGAATGAATGCGGTGGGACCGACTGTGCTGATTTGTCAATAGCCCGTTGGAGGACGCATGTATCGTTGCGTACGTCTTATGTACGCAAATTTTTTCCCTCAAAACAGCTCCTGGTTCGTCAAACAGTCAAAACAGCTCCTTGTTCGTCAAATAGTTGTCGTTGGCATTTTAAGCGAGGCAGTGTTCATTTACTTTAAATAAGATTTATTGAATCCTGTAAATCACATCTTCATTTTCGCAGCAAAATCTTTGGATTTACGAATTCGGATTTATGTCTTAAAACAGATAAAATGCGGAGAAAATATTAAATGCGAAAATTTTTTATTTAAGATATGTTTGGGAGAAGTTGTTGATAAGTAGTTGATCCAGATAAGCTGTTGAGCAGCAACTGATCCGGATATGCTGATTGATTGTTTGATTTATGTTGTTGGAAAATAATTATTTTGTATTTGTTTCTGGATAAATAATCATTTTTGCCTCTATATAGTAGCGTTATTTGCAACAGAACTGTCATAGTAATATATTTAATACTTAAGAAGCAAAAAAAAACACTACAGAACAATACAAAAAATAATATACATGTCTCACTTAACAGTGACTATCAATATTGCTAAAAAAAGAAAAAACTATTAAAATTATAATTAACAATATGATAATATTAATTTTAAATGCAGTCGGTGTATGTCACAAGCTATGTCGTCCTCCAAGGATATCATCCAACAATGATCAATATCGGCATCGAAATCTGTCAGATTGTCTGTGCACCAAAAGGATTCACACTTCTCTGTGATGATACGCAGACACATGTAAAAATATCTCATATAGCTATGTGTTCAAAGTGAAGTCACTAGGAAATTATGTAGTCTGTAGTGACAGAGCACTCGTCAGAAAGTCTCTGAAATCCTAGAGCTCGTCTTCCCTGAATGATTCAAAAGATAATCAGTTAGTTATAATAGAAGCATAAATTGACAAAAATTGTGATTAATTGCAGTTTTGTTCAGGCGCATTGTCTCAGAGAAATAAGTATAATAACCCCACCAAACCTACGACAATAAGAAAACAACATACCATATAAAACATGGGTTCTCAATTTTCTTTAGCTCACTTAATGCTAAGTTCGTGTCTGTCACATATGCACATCACAAAAAAAAAGTCATCCATAAGTACCTCAAAAACCCCGATATCAGAAAAAAGAGAGAAACTTGGTTGTCTTTATCGGGATTTCATATGTAATACCAACCAATAAAGACTAACTGGCCAATCAGGAGAACCCACAAGGTTGAATGTCTCGTCATAGACCTCACAAACCAAAAACAAAATAATAATAAATCAAGAAAGGAGAAAAGATAATTACAAACAACATAAAACTTACAATATCTAAATATCAATAATCAATGGAACAAAAAATAACTTGAACTTTATAAATTGACAAAAGCATTAATCTGTGCGGGCGTGAGGTTTCAGAGAACTAAGTACACCAACCCCACTGAACCTATCATAACAAGAAGACAACATACTTTATAGAATAAGGGTTACTGGTTGCCTTTAGCACACTTATATCAAGCTCGTGTGTGTTACATTTACATACGGAAAAAAGATCATCCAGAAGTACCTAAAAAACCACCGCATCGAAAAGAAAATAGGAACTTGATTGCTTTTATCAAGATTTCACATGTGACACCAACCAACAGTGACTAAAAAACCATCCAGAAGTACCTCAAAAACCCTAGCATCGAAAAGAAAAGAGAAACTTGGTTGCCTTTATTACAATTTCACATGTGACACCAACCAACAGTGACTAATAAGCTACAATCCAACACCTAGCATAACCACAAATCAACCACCACAGCCACCACCTAATCCCACCACAGCCACCAACCAGCCCCCACCACAACCACCACACAACACCCACTACTCAACCCCCCACCATAGCACCAACCAACCCTCACCATAGTCGCCATCCAACACCCAGCACAACCAACAATCAACCCCCACCAAGACTACCACCCAACCCCCACCATAGTCTCCATCCAAAACCCAACGCAACCACCAATCTACCCTCACCACAGCCACCACCCAAACACTACCACAACCACCATCACTACCCTCTACCACAGCCAACATCCATCCCCCACCGCAACTACCTCCCAACCCTTACCACATATCCATAAACTTCCCACATGCATAGATGAAACCAAAAAAAATGTATGTAATTTTGAGATTATGCAAATACAAACAGGCTAGCCAAAAAAAAAAGTTATGAACAAATGAAGCACCTTATCTCATCTATTTTTTGAAATTACCACTATAACATCAAAGAAAGTGAAGAAACCCCATCCCATAATTTTCATTTGGAACAATTATATATGGGGCGCCCAAAACATTGTTATGTATAAGCGAATCGTGTTCTTCCATCCAAACTTTAGTTTAACAGTTAAAACATAAATAAAATGCTAAATCTGTTTTGCAGGGCTGTCGGAGACAAAAGATAGTCGTCACCTTAGATTTGCTTTGCATGTTATTATGGTGTACTAACACTATTTTGCAAGAAAGAACAAGCAAAATCCGAAGCAAAAGGATGAACCTCAACTAAACAAATCCTATGATAGTTCAGGACCTTAACAGGATTCTTCAGAATCTTTAGGAATCTACTACCCTTACGATAGGGTCTTGAAACACCTTCCTTTAAAACAACAACACTTAAACTTTTTTTATGACGAGTAACAACTTTAAAGAGTTTTCTTAAGCATAAGATGTAATTAACTATAGGTATTTGCCTTATAAAAAGAACCGAACTTCAGAATAGGAACAATAATATGAATCTATGGTTGTGAGTTTACTTTCGTTAGGTCTTCTTCGTGAGTATGCCTCTGAAGTGTCTTAAGCTGAACTTGCCTCAAACAAATACTTTAGTGTTATCCCTGAGAAGTCCACCTCACAAAAGCTTCCCCACATGTTTCTTTTATTTGTCCCCATCATTGTATGCCTTAGCTATCGGTTCTCTTCTCTCTTCAAATCACCCACACGATCAAAGAGACAGAGAGTTATCAGAGAAAAAGGCTATACGACGGAAAACAAACTAGTAACTCCACAACAATGATACAACAATAGTGGGATGATGATCGCATCGTTGCAACGGTGTGTGAGGCGGTGGCCGACCCACCATGTGTGTGTGTGTGTCATTGGGACCTAAAATTTCATATTTATGTATAGTTTTCAGAGTTAACCCGCTTCAATTTTTTGGATCAATCAACTTCATTTTATTGTACTTCATAATGTTCCAACAAAGTTTTTATTAAACCTCTAATTCACTTTTAATAACTTAATTTGACCAAAATTGTTAAATCTCATACCTCTTATTACGAACTCGTTTAAGGCATCTTATAACTGTAAGCGACATTTGAAAAACATTGTCATCCCTTTTGGTAACAATGATTGTGTTGCTTATTCGACTAATGTGTTTTGATTTATTGAATAAACACGGTCACGAGATCCACCCTGCAGCCTACGTACATTTGTGTAACGTTTACCCTGCTGCCCCCGCGTCTCGTTTGCCCTATCGCACTTCTCATTTATGTCTCCTCTCTCTTGCCTTATCGTGCTTCTCCTCGCTCAGTCTTCTCTCATTTTTCCTATCATGTTACTCTTTTATCTTTTTTCCTCCTTCCGTCGATCTTTCTTAATGTAGATCTGTAAATACTTTGTGAGTTTAACCGTCAAAGAAATGGCTTTTGTTATGGTTTTTTGGCTCTCTAATTTGGATTTTTTTGTGTTGGTACTTCTCTTTATGCAATTCTTGGCTCTCTGTTACACGTTCCTATGGTTCTATGATTTAGAGCAATCTCTGATTTGTGGTTTTTTGGCATAGTGTGATTTTGGCATAGATGTATGATTTATGTGTCTTGGATAAGATCGACCACCATGCTTTGTCCATTCTGATGGATGCTTCTTGCTAAATTGTTAACTTTTTTGAATTGAAATTGTGCATTTGTTTTGTGCTTCATTCAATATCAAAGAACATGTTTAGAATCTCTATTTTATATTCAAGGATGCAGTTGAGTCAAGAGTTTAGGATTGCAAAATTCAAGATGCCTTGAAATTAAAAGCTATTTTGTTTTGATGCAAATAATTAGAAGTTATTGAAATTCATAAAAAAGTTCATGAAATAAACTCCAGATATTGTTAATGCAGGACACCACAACTCCTTGAGAATGTCAAGGCAAATGTTGTCATTGCTATTGAATTGTATTTTCTATTTCTTTTCTGCCCTGATCATTCATTGCTGAAGATTTCTTCTTCTTTGCACATATTTGCTTTTTTGAGACATCAAAAAAGAGTTGATTGCATAAAAGAAGTGCTTATTCTTGATTGGAACATTTTTAATTGGAACATTCTTTATGAAAGTTCTTGTTTAGAACAATCTTGATTGCTTTCTTCGCAACTTTCTATCTTGATAATTTAGTGCAGATGATTTCTTATTTTCTGTCTTTACTTGTTGGATTTGCTTTCACTTAACTGCTGGTTTTGGAGCTTCTTTGAGAAGTTGTGCACTTACCTGCTGGTTTTGGATGTTATGGTTGTATAAATGGAAGTTTTGGTGTTAGATTAGTAAAAGCATAAAAGTTGGGCACTATGTATGTAAATTCCTTTTTTTTTTGGCGAGTCTAACTTTATATCTTAGATAAGTGGTTGCCCAATTACAAAATTTCATCCTCCTTCAAGCAGTCATATTGGTTGAGACATATAAACAAATTATTATCTTGCAGTGTTCAGCATAAAAAGTAGATCAATAAAATAGGAGAGAAGAATCAATTGACTATGTTTATGGGCTTGTAAGACAAATGTTTGTCGTGATTTGAAAGTTCTAAGGGCTCTGTCCATGAGCTTCAATATATGATATACTTGGATAAGCCCTGTCAACTGTCTTCAACACAAGCTTACTCTTGCTTCAAAGTGGTATGAAGCTCGGATAATAAAATCTAGTTGCTATTTTAAACTTTGTAAATCATTCTCTAGAAATTATGAATGTTAGATCTCTCATGCACTGCCACAATGCTTTATTCGTTTTAATGGATGCTTGGTATATAGTATCATATCTCATCTGGCTAGAATTACAATATATTAAAGTGTTCTCCCCTCTCCTCCTCTTTACACTCTTCAAATGTTTAAAATACACAAGTATGTTATTATTAAGATTGAGAGAACGTTTAATAGATTCTTGTGGAGTTTTTTTTTTAGTTGTGTCAAAATATGAATGAAGTTCATAGCTAGAGCTTCACTTTTCAAATTTGTGGGATCTTCATGTGTGCAAACTTAATTCTGCTTGACTCGATTGGTACATATGATAGTGCTTGTTCTTGATTGGTTCTGTCTTGAATTATATGCTGGAATTTTTTCACTTTCATGCTAGTTTTGGCTTGATTCGTACACATGATTGGTTTTGTATTATTGGATTGACTTACCTGCTAGTTCTAGCTTGATTGATATACACTATTGTGCTTATTTTTTTATTAGTTTTGCATTTTTATTGTGACTTCACTCTTTTGCTTTCTACCTTAAAGTGGTTTGTTTATTTTGCCTTTGTATGTCGGTAACGCAATGTGTACGACCAAAGAGATCAGATCATTGGACATGTGGGATAGAGATGTCACTATTATATTTTGTGATCATTGTCCTAGGGAGGTCCAGCTTGGAACTTGACCTACCACATGTTTTAATAAAGAAGGGTGACAAAATCTTATGGTTAATTTCAAGGAATTGACATAAATTGATTATGACATGATGAAATTTAAGAACATGTGAGATCAACTAAAGAAGAATTGTAAAATAAGGAAAGAACTAAAAAGGTGATCAACGATATTAGGTTGAATCCATTGAAGCAGACAATTGATGAACCAGAAGATTAATGGCCTGAGAAATTTTAGGTAATGAAATACCAAAGATTACTTCTTTCATTCTTTATCCCACTAAGATGGTCTAACTATTAAAAGTTGAAATATCTTATAAGCAATGCTGACATCCAAGTAATTCAAAATCAGTGGCATTGATCCGGTTCTGGAAGAGAAGTTAGACGACATGTTCAATGGGTTGTTGCAATGGGCACTCATGATTTCACCCTAAGCGAACCCAGATTTATCGGGTTACCAGAGTTCGTGAGAATCGAGCAGGTAAGTGACTTAGGAGAAGGGCCCAGCCAAATCCACAGGGATGTTGAACCCACTTGCAGGTCAAAGCGGCCCAAAGTGGAGAAAAGAAAAAAAGGAACCACATTCATCATAAGGACAATAACAAAACTGGTTGAATCCCGCACAATTAGGCTTGATGTGGCACAATACTCATCCATTGATGACTGTCTTTGAGTACTAGATACATATCGTGAAGTTAGGGCAAAAAAGAGCTGTATGTAAATTTTGTAAAGTTGCTGGAGGATCCAACCCGTAGACAGTTTTTCATGAAGATGGATTTAGAATTTCGAGTCAATTACTTACGCTCTTTCATGGATAAATGACAGTTCTGGGTCACTATATGTATATTTTCTAATTAATTGTTTAAATTTATTTCATGAATTGTTTATTTGCTTTCTAGGACGCACAGTCAGTATGCTTTGATCATAATATTAGTGATTATTAAAACCCATTTTCATATGTTCTATGTTTTTCTTCAAATGGCTTAAGTTCTTCTATGTTAAGTTTTTAACATTGACCTTTTCAAAACTTTTGTATGATGGATCCAAAACAAGTGAACTATAATAGAAAGGTTGCTATCATTCTTCCGTTGTTATATGAGTACTACATTTCCTATGCGACTGAACCCCATGTATGACGTCGAGTTATATTGGGGATAAATGGGTCAGTGAGCTATTATAGGGCAGCCAAACATGGTTCGCGAATATGTTTCGTATGTCAAACGAGATATTTATCAATCTACTTAATGAACTTCAAAACCATCATGGATTGCACGTATCGACAAGAATGACAAGAATGACAAGAAGAGAGGTGTTAGGGTTAGGAATAGCGCTCTTCATTTCATCACAGAATGAATCTATTAGAGGAGCAATGGAGTGATTTCAACATTCATCGGAGACTTTCAACAGATATTTGTAGCTGGGTTGAATGTTCATGTAAGTTTGGCGTCCAAGATAGTTAAGCTCAAGGATCTCACATTCCATTCCATTCCTACACATATTGCAAATAACCATCGATACATGTCTTTCTTCAAGGCATTTCTTTTTTGAATATCACTCATACATCAACATAAGTACATGTGAAATCGTAATGTATTATATCTAATATGAAATAACTGTACTGGAGCTATTGACAGAAAACACGTTGATGCACGGTTATTTGGTATAGAGAAGGTTTTCTACATTAGATGTTGTGGTGCTCCCACACAAAATGTGATGGTCGTGTGTGACTTTAACATTCGCTTCACTTTTGTTATGACTGGATGGGAAGATAGTGCACACGATAGTTGTGCTTTTAAGTTTGCAACCAGAAATTGAAGAAATTGCTTCTCGTGCCCACCTCAAGGTAAGTACATATAACAAATAAGTTTAGTATTTTTGGTTTATTATTAATTAACGTATTTGTGAGGGTAAATATTAATTGGTTGATGTTGGATATTCTTCATAGAGGGAGTATCTGCAGCCATACCCTGATACAAAGTAACACATTCCCGATTTTGAAAAATCTGGTGGGTTACATGCGGAAGGAAGGAAATGTTTAACAAGAGGCGCTCTTCCTTACACGATGTGATTAAAAGATCCTTCCGTATGTGGAAGAAGAAGTGGGAGATATTACGTGATATGTCGACTTGCCCGTCTCTAAAGCAAGTGCAAATAATAGTGGCCACTATGACACTACAGAACTCCATACAACGATACCCCTCTAGATCGGATGTAGACTTCACATCTCCCACCAAAAGATGATCAGCTCCATCTCCCACCAAAAGATCATCTGCTCCAGCTCCTGCCAGAAGCATTTAAATTCCATGTGGGACAATCCATACCAATCTATAAATAGAATCACAGGATACTTACACACGAGATAATGAAGGTGCATCAGAAATGACAACATTAAGAGAGCATATAGCAGATGACATTTTTCAATCTTGAATGGACTTGTCTTGTTAATTTTAGAACTTTTATGTTTACTATATCTCAATTATATCACAAATATTTTTGTGTTTAAAACTTTAATGTGATTATTTTTTCTTCATTTTATGTTTGAGTTTTAATGTTTTTTTTTTTGTGGGTCTGTGAGGTACATGATGAGACTTTGGACCTTTTGGGCTCTTCTGTATGACCTATTGCTCGTTGTTGGTTAGTGTTACATGTGAAATTCCAATGAAGGTAACCACGTAGATTTCTTCTTCTAAGTGCATCAGTTTATGAGGCATTTATGAATGGTTTTTTTTTATGTATGTGCACAATGAAGGCAACCAAATACCTCTGTTATTTTCGAAGCAAATGTTTTTTAGGCTTCACTGGATGACCTTTTTTGGTGATATGCACATGTGACACATGAGAAGCTGGATATTTGTGGGTTAATAACAATTAAAAACTCATGGCTTGACAAGATCTACTGTATTCTTGTAGTGACAGATTCACTAGTTAGAAGTGAGTTCTCTAAGCCCTCACACCCGTATTTTTTTTGGTTAATCTATGCTTATATATTAAATACAGTTTTCCTTTATTCTCATTTTAGTATCATATTTCTCTCTCTTTGTAACTTATACCCCCTGGCCACTCCTATAAGGCGAGGGCATACTTTTAATATCATATTTCCCTCTCTTTGTAACTTCTTATAAATAGAGGACCATTGGCATGTGCAAAAGGGTTCCTAGTCTCTCTCTCTCTTAACCTGCATGTAGGGAGCACGCTTCCCTTCTTTCCTCAATTATAACTTTTACTTATTGTCGAATAAATGGGGCAAAAGAGCCTGTAAACACCCCTCTTCACCCCCCAAAGGACAAATCTCTCTATTTTGCACCCTTTTTTTCTTTCTCTCAGGTTTCACGCTCTATTTCTTCAGCACGATCAACATAAAAATCTGAATTTAATAAATAAGAAATTTTAGGTCCTAATGATATATATATATATATATATANAACCCACTTCAATTATTTGGATCAAACTACTAAACCTCGAATTCACTTTTAATGCACTTAATTTGTCCTAAAATTGCTAAATCTCATACCTCTTATTATAGCTATTCTGTACTTTTCTTTTTCTTTTTTCTTACCAAACTTTGAGAAGAAAGTATTTATTACAAAATCACACCATGTTGGCACGACTTCNTTAAACCTCTAATTCACTTTTAATGCACTTAATTTGCCCAAAATTGCTAAATCTCATACCTCTTATTATAGCTATTCTATACTTTTTTTTTCTTTTTTCTTACCAAACTTTGAGAAGAAAGTATTTATTACAAAATCACACCATGTTGGCACGACTTCATCATTTAAGTCGTGCATACGTGACTTGATTTTGATGTTTTTAAATTTTTATTTAAAAATTCTTTTTTATATTAAATAATGTTCAAATTATGTTTTGTTTTAAAATTTTGCCCATCTTTTTTTTTTCAATTTCGTAGAAACCATATTAATTTAAATTAATTAACGAGTTGGCCGAATTAGGAGAAATTATTTACTAAAGGAAGAAGGTTCAGATATATGAGAAAATATTGCATCAGAACTCTACACCTAGAGTTATGTGTGAAGTCCAATGAAATCACGCCACGTGGCGGTGACAGAAAAAAAAAAAAAAANATAAAGATCCTGGTGTGGAATCGAGGAAAGGTCAATTATTGCATATTTAACGAGAAAAAAATGCTTCAGGACTCTTAGGATCCGCACGTAGAGTTAGGTGCGGAGTCCAATGAAATCATGCCACGTGGCGATGACAGAAAAAGAAAATTTGTCTGATAACATAAGGGAATATTCCTCCCGTGTTATTCAGGTGTTATTGTGTGTTATTCATATGTTATTATGTGTTATTCAAGTGTTATTGATGTGCTATTATATTATTATAACACCGGGAATATTTTGAGAACACAATAACGCCTGAATATTCCCCCCAGTGTTACTGGACCGATTTTTTTTTTCTGTCAACTCCACGTGGAGTGATTTCATTGGACTCCACACGTAACTCTACGTGCGGAGTCTTGATGCAATATTTTTTTCTCACATATATTCATAAATTATGATGATTTGTTACCCGCTAATAAGGTCTGAATAAATAGATATAATTAGTTAAAAAATTGCTAACCAAAATTATTAAATTTGAACCGGAAATGTGAAGTTTAAAATTTGATGATTCAACCAGGTAATAATCGAAGGCAGAAAAAGTTAGCGTAACAAATAATAAAATTATTTTAATATTATTTAAATAATATTAAATACTAGTTTTTGTTAATTTTATTAATAATATTTTAATTTGAGATATTTCATTTTTAAATATTTTGAATGATATTATAGATTTCAATTTTAAGAAATATTGTTTTTCATTTTCAGTTTAAATGTTTTTTTTTTCCAGCCATAATAAAACCAAAAGATTACATAATATTAAAACTAATCAACTCTTTAAAAATCCAACTAACACGCGCACTCATCGATTTAACTCTGATTATGGGGAAAAAATTTACGTACGTAAGACGTATGCAGAGCTGCGTACTTCTGTAACCTAAAAATAGGTTACGATGAGGGTATTGGGAGGTTATAACTGCGTTATACCCCCTGTAACATTCTTGCAACCTACATGTATCTTCTAGTAAGTTTCACGCTTTTGTTTTCATATATTTGTATGTTACAATATGTTACATAGATGTTACAAGGGATATAATGCGGTTATAACCCCAAAATACCCTCCCTGTAACCTATTTGTAGGTTACAGGCGTACTTCTTACGTACGCAAATTTTTTCGCCGATTATGACCATTGGAATCCTAATTGACGCAAGGCTTCTTTTAAAGCAAACTAAAACTATGAAATAATTCTCAATGAATTTTATTTACTATTATACCAAATAATTCTAACATGTTTACAAATACAACACCTAAATCTTCATATTTACATGTATATCATTCAGATTTTTAACATCACATAAAAAATACCACCATTACTAACTTTATAAAACTAAAACACATATTTTCATACATAAATTTATGACATCAAGATGTTATAAGCGTAAATATCAAACTTTGAGTGTTGTAAATGTAAATACATGAGAATTGTGTGGCATGTAAATTTCCTACAAAAAAAAAAAAAAAAGGTTTCAACGTATAACCAAGGATTTAAAATTTATGAAATTTGCAAGGCAGTCATAATGACATTTGCAAATTACAAAATGATTCTGTGGAGCATATTTCTACAATGGCAGAACTCCCAAATTTTGCTTCAGCAACTGCTGCTAAATTGATGCTTCCTGTACTGTGGTGAGCAATGTGGTTTCAGCCTCTGTGGAAGATGGAAATCCATTTTGATCCTCTGAGTTCTGAATTGGATCAGCAAATGATCTTGTGCATGGCCATCTAAATAAGAAGAATAGAGGAGGGGGGGGTAATTAGTAAAGTACATAAATGACATTATTTAAATTATTATACTCTTACCTGCTTGACTTTATGATGACATTGTCAACTCTAGTTTCATGATCAAATATCTCCACTGCAACGTGAAAAGGAGACTTCATTGGGCAAAATATAAAAGTAAGGAGTTATTTATTTTTTGTAGAAGTAACATCATTTATCATCATCATCATTGGAATATTTGATCAAACATAACTTTCAAGATATTATTTACAAGCATCAACACCAAGTGATAGGAACGGAACATCCTTCGTATCACATAAAAAATACCACTATTACCGACTTTTAAAAAATAAAGAAATACAAATATTAAAGCATAAGTGATATGATTGTTAAGTAAGATTTACATGCATATCATTCAATTCCTACACATTTAACTATCTAATGCCAAAACCTACAATTTTTTACATGCATGCCATATTACTTATGCATGAAAAGATGTATTTCATTTTTTAAAAGTTAAAAATAATGGTAATTTTGATGTTATATGAAAATTTTAGGTGGCTAAATTAAAAAAAATTAAACTTTAGGTGTTAGATATGTGAATACATAAGAGGTGGGCGATATGTATATAAATACCACAAATTAAAAAGGCGACTTGAGGCAAGTACTAAAATCCTGAGAGAGAATGAAGGGGATTGAAGGAGGCAAGCTGATGCAGTTCATAAAAGGAGAACTACTGCTTTCGAATTTTCATCATTCTGTCCAGCTTAAAAAAAAATGGCAACAACGAATTAAATATTAATATTTGTTATAAAAGTGCTTGTAAAGTTGGAAAAAATAATTATGCTTCTTCCAGAGTAATTAATAAATCTTAACATATAAATTTGTCATCATAAAACATGGATATAATCCATGCAAATGAGATGGGCTCTAGAATGAGATAAATAAATTAGTTTGATAAGGTGCTAAATATGAATTTGAAAGCAGCTGCAAAGGGAGAGAATCCATAACTTTGATAGTATGCGCATGAAATTAAAGCAAATTAGAGCTTTTTCAAATTATCATTTTTAGAAATATATCTCAAGATGTTAAGCAAAATATGGATCCTTGGGAATGAGGATGTCGCGTGTGATCTAGAGTTGATCTTTGGGATTGAGATTGTCAGAAGACGGAGATAGAGCGGAGGATGAAAGATTGGAACTTCTGGGGAAGATAGGTCCTGAAATTCTGGAGGTCCGGGTCGGGCTCATACAAAGAGCTAGCGTCTCGACTGGAGGCACTACTTCAACACGTGCTACACAAGTGAAGCTAGATCTCCATCATGTGATCTGAAGCCCAATGGATCGACCAAATATCTGAGTGGTTGCGTCGGGCCGAGACTGCTGTCGTAGGTAAGAGACTAAAGGGATATTTGACCGGAGACAAACTAAAGAATGACAGTGCTGAGGGGGATAACTGATGGACAACAAACGTCTTAATCTACGCCTAGCTACTCAACTCAATGGTTCTGTCAATTGCATCCTCAGTAGATAACATCAAAAGGTGAGGGACATCTGGGCAAAGCTGAAGAGGATTTACGTTGGGACAGAGAACCCCATGAGGGTATTCTAGATTTAAAGTGAGATAGAAGCAATAATACAGGTGATAGATCGATTTAGAAATATGCCATATATCTGAAGCAGTTGTGGGGTAGATCTTGATCACTTCTCATCGATTTTGAGCTGTGATGATCCGGAGTGCAAGAAAATTGAAAATTTTTATATGGATGAGGACTATACAGTTTCTGGCTCTTATGAACCCGACCTTTGATCAGAGAGGACCAGTCCTCCTAGCTCAAGCGACTGTCCCTTCACTAAATGAGGCAAGTGCAGCGGTAATATAAGAAGAAAGTCGCATGTCTGAGCCGAGTGGATTTCCAGGTGCACAATTTGCTTTGGTTGCCTCGAGCTTAAATATGATAGATATCCAGAGGGAGACTCGCAAGTGCTACAACTGTGATGAAGTTGGGCACCTGAGCAAAACCAGTCCAAGGCCACCTAAGGAAAGAGACAGGTGAATGTAGATAGAGTGGAGACCGTGGTGGTCAAAAGGTAAAAAAAAAGGGCAACCAGATAAATATGATGGTAACAGATGAGGGAGAGGGGTGGTTTTACTAATGAGGATCATGAGTGTGAAGTTGTTGAAGAGGAAGTAAAAAACAACAAGAGATGGAGCTGAAAATGCTACCAACCAGTCGTTATCAAGGGATAAAATTGCCACTTATGCTCATTCTGACAAAGGTACTTATAATACACATGCTCTTGCCTCTATTTTCACCACATGATCATCAGAATGGATAGTAGATTCTGGTGCATCTTGACATGTGACAAGTACTGCTAGAGAGTTTTCTTCTTATACTCTCCTAGCAGTAACATAAATCATCTAGACTTTTGATGGCACAACACAGCCTATTGCCAGTAAAGATAAAGTGAGGGTACTAATAATATGACTTTGTCCAATCTTTTGCATGTTCCTTCTTTTGTAGTAAGCCTACTATCCATTAATGTAATTATTCTACAACAAAAATATGTTGCTTCTTTTGATATTCCTAAGGTGCTCTTCCAAAAGAAAGGGACGGGCCAAACACTTAGGACTGAAACGTGGCATAGCAGACACTTCGACTGGGAGGGGACAAACTAAGCTTTGTCATCCATGATGAAGAGTGTTGGAGTAGGAGAATCTAGGAGTGTGGCGGGTGTGTTGATGCTACATCATAGACGCATGTGACACCCTTTATGAGTCGGTTTTATCCTTTTTTGTATGAAAAGGCAAACAAACAAAAGGTTGTTTGTGATGCTTGTAAGTTTGGCAAGCTTATGAGCACTTATATCAGTTTTAAGAATAGGAATTCTGGTATTTTTAACTTGAATTTTGAAGTTTGAGACCTTGTTCTACAAGTTCCATGAATGGTTATCGATATTTTGTGACCTTAATTGATTGATTTTCTCATGTTACTTGATGATATTTGATGTAAAAAAAGGGTGAAGTGTTTGTTTGCTTTAAGCACTTCCACAAGACAATTCAGACTCAATATGGTGTAGTAGCGAAGGTATTAAGGTCAAATAATAGAATAAAGTATACCAATAAAACATTTGGAAAATACTTATCAACCCAAGGGATATAGCATCAAACCACACATTCATATGCGCTGACAAAAAATGGAGTAGCATCAAGAAAGAATAGTCACTTTATAGAGGTAGCCCGAAACATGATGATCACAATGAATATCTCAAAACACTTATGGGGCAAGTTATTTTGCCAGCAACTCAATTGATCAACAGGATGCCCTCAAGGGTGTTGGATTGAAAGTCTCCTTGTCAAATGTTTAAAGAAGATAATAGCAGTATCCTCTCATTAAAGGTGCTTGGCTATGTATGTTTTGTGAATGATGACAAACCATCAATACGAAAGCTGGTTCCCATAGTTGTGAAATGTGTATTTGTATGTTATTCTGCAGACCAAAAGAGATATGTCTGCTAGAGCTTGATAAAGAAGAGACTATTTGTGAGTATAAATGTCACTTAGAGAATTTGAATTGTACTACACCCATAAGGTGATCTCACCTTTCGTGACTCAATATATACTGAAGATATGAGAAAGGGGTTTGAGTAGCAATGGTGAGAGAGAGATACAGGTGAGAGTAATGTCTATTCTTATGATGTGAGACGAATCAATTAAGGAATCAGAAAATGAGGAGCGAAACTAGCGATGGTGGGATTCATATGCGCGAAGAAGAAAGCAAAATGATGGAACGGTGTCTGCAGTACCACTTATGCCAGCTAGTCTCTTATCCCTGCCTTCCCCGACTCTTGAGACACCTACACCATCCTCCTCTGACTCATAACTCTCAGGTGCTACGATCCCTCCTCCTCTGACTCATGACTCACGCCTTCCCCGACTCTTGAGACCTCTCACAACAATGCGAGACATCATCCAAATCGTTTTGGATGAAAACATGATATTGATAACATTGTTTCATATTCTAACATACCACTTTTAAATGAACATTCATTGCATCTCTGGACAGTCTCTCTGCCTAAGTTTTGGCAGATTGCTGAGGATCATCCTTAGTGGAAAGCAACTATATATGAGGAGCTTAGAGCTCTCAATAAAATCAGACATGGGAGGTAGTGCCAAGCCAACCAGGAAAAAGACAGTTAGGTGCAAGTGAACATTCACCACGACTGGTGGAAAAAATGAACAGTCAGTCATATGATATTGACTATGATGAAATATTTGCACCAGTAATAAAGATGAACACAGTGAGAACACTAGTTTCTTTGGCAGTGAATGGTGGGTGAAGACTACACCAACTTGATATGAAAAAACACATTTTTTCATGGAGAGTTACTGGAGGAGGCATATACGAAGATATCACAAAGATTCAGTACAGTTAAAACAGTGGACAATGTGTGTAGGCTCATGAAATCATTATATGACTTGAAACAATCTCCTCGAGTCTGGTTTGACAAGTATTAAAAGACTATGGTGGGCATGAGATATCAACAAATCAATGCAGATCCTACGGTGTTCGTTCGACAACATGAAAGTCACACCACTATACATGTTGTGTATGTTGATGACATCATTGTCACTAGTGAAGATGAGATATAGATTATCCAACTAAAAACAAGATTGGGCAATGAATTTGACATGAAGGATCTTGGATAGTTCATATACTTTCTTGGGATTGAAGTGGCATGTGGACCTGAGGGGATGATCTTGCACTTGTCTCAGGAAAGTATGTACTAAATCTCACGAAAATAGATATATTGGGGTGCAAATATACAATATCTCCAATTGAACAGAAGACCAAACTGAGCGCAGAGGCAGGAGAACTGGTTGAACGTGAGAGATGCTAGAGATTGTTAGGCCGTCTGATCTATCTGTGTCACACCCGAACCGACATCTCTTTTGCAGTGAGCATGGTGCATGATCCAAGGAAGGGTCATATGGATGCAGTATATTAGATTCTGAGGTACCTAAAGAGTGCACTAGGGCAGATGTTTATTTTTAGGAAGAATGAACACGTAGACATTGAGGGCTTTTGTGATGCTGACTAGGCGAGCTGTGTAGATGACAGAAGATCCACCTCAGAATGATGCATGTTTGTAGGGGCTAAGTCTGTAACAACAAAGTCAACAACAGAGGCGAAGTACAAGAACATGGCCTTAGGAGTTGACGAGATGATGTGGTTGAGAGCCTTGTTGGCCGAGCTTAAGGTGGACCAAGGAATTCAAATAAAGTTGCGATGCGACAACAAGTCAGCAATCAACGTTTCCAACAACTCGGTGCAGCAAAGAACCATACATGTGGTGACCGATAGATTCTTCATCAAGGAAAAGTTGAATAACGAGCTACTGTAGCTAAGTCATGTAGCCACTAAAGATCAAGTGTCTAACTGCCTCACTAAAGGACTTGGTTCATTAGATTTGTCTAGATAATGAGACAAGATGGTTTTAGTGGATATTTTTTTCTTACCTTGAGGGGGAGTGTTGAGAATTGAACCTTAGTTAGGGTTATATCGGTAAAAAGGGAATATTGAAGAAGTCTAGGAGTTTATTTGTAAAACATTGTAATACCGAATTTAAAGCCCACTTATAAATTTACAGACAAGACTTTGAACAATTCTTTCATTACTTTGTATTTTTGGGGAGGGGGTAGTCTTTTGCAAGTTGGAGGTTAACAGAGTGATAAATTTGAAGGTATATGAAAGTTCTAGTTATGCAAATATACTAATTAGGTGTTGGATATGTAAACTAGGAAGTTTCAAGTGATATGTATGTAAATAGCCCTAATCACAAATGTGAAAGCCCTAACAAAAGACTCATAATTTGCCCCAATATTTAAGGATATAGTTAAAGCTTCAAATGGAATTTTTAGTAAATGGAAGCTTAATTTGATTCAAATATCCTCTAAGACCTTTAATGAAACAAATAACAATAAAAAAAGTGTCAAGAAAAAGATGAGTAGCTACTAGTCTCATAAATTAATCGTAGTACTAATACATCATTTTCACCTTATTTAAATTTCACAAATTATTGACTCGATTGATTCATCCATTCATTAAATGATAAAGATAACTTTTTAGGATCATATTTTAAGTCAACTGAAGTTTCATTGGCAACTCTTCACCAAAGTAATTGAGCATGTCTCACCTATTTTGATTCAATAAAATTCAAATATTGTAATATTCAAAACGTTACTTTAAATTACTGATCCAGCTTTAAATTCCTCAAGATTATACCTCCTATCGAATATACGAGTATAGCTTAAATTCACATATAGTCATGTTGTATTCAGTTAGAGCAATGACAACCGGTTATTTTAATCCAAATAATAATGATATAGAAGTAAAAAAATAACAAGTTTACAATAAAGCTACGAACAAAAATAAAATTCAGTAGCAATTAAGATTCACACTAGAAAACAAATCTATCACATATAAACTTAAACTAACTTCAATCATGTACACAAACAAATCACGTAAAAATTAGATAAACAGAACCTCATGACCAAACATATTGAGATTGATAGACATTATATCTCTGAAAAAGGTCAATGGTGGCATTATATACTTAATCTACGTTGCAACTTATCTTCAAGTTGCTAATGTCTTAACTAAATCTCTACCTCCATGCAGTTTCATTAAATTGAATACCAAGCTGGGTCTTTACAACATCTATGACCCAACTTAAGAGAGTGTGAAATTCTATCGCTATTAGGTGGCCCAAGGTGCCGACTATATGGGCCCCACAGGTTCAATTTGTGGAAGCTATTGGAGGGAGTTTCATATTTCAGCTTTATTGCTTTTTATTCTTTTCTTATCATGTTGTTTGACTTTTCTTCTTTGTTTGTTTTGAATTTGGTACGTTATAATGACCTTTATTATGTCTTCCCTAGCCATTTTCTATAGAACAAGCGGAAATGTTATAATTTGAATATTATGAAATAAGAGAATATTGTTTTCCACCGTTCTTCAGAAATTATGGATTCTACAAGTAAGGTTCTAACAACATCGAAAACATATATGGATCTGTTAAAATTCAGAAAAATGCAGAATAAAGTTGAATTTAGTCGGATTAAGCCAGTATCAATTCATTGATATGACATGGGGTATAAATACCTCTTAAATTAATCCTGAAATAAGGAATACAATTAAGAAAAATAATATTAAAGAAAAGATATAACTCATAATATCTCTAATTAATCAATTTATAATAATTATTTGAAGATAAAAAGAATAACATAAAATAAGAAAAGAAAAAACTCATAATCCAAGGAAATAAATATAAAATATGAAAGAAAATAACTCTTAATCCAAGGAAATAATTTATTCATCATAATTTCTTACATGAATAAATTATTTTCTACTATAACTCCTAACACTCCCCCTCAAGTTGAAACATGCTTGAAAACCATGTTCAACTTGGAGTTGAAAACACCAAACAATGGGCGAGAAAAATCTTGAGAGGTAGAACTTGAGTTCTTGGTCCTGTAATGCAGTTTCTTTTTACTGCAGTTATTGCGGTGTCTGTAGCTAGGTGGAAGACTCCTACAGACAATGTCGCAGGGGAGTTTGCAGGGAAGT
Organism: Phalaenopsis hybrid cultivar; assembly: GCA_002079205.1. Taxonomy (NCBI): domain Eukaryota; kingdom Viridiplantae; phylum Streptophyta; class Magnoliopsida; order Asparagales; family Orchidaceae; genus Phalaenopsis; species Phalaenopsis hybrid cultivar. Next base: position 137,113 of record JXCR01044329.1, read on the forward strand.
AGACATTTAACAGAAAAAAATTAACTTAAAGTTGAATGTGGTTGTCTTGGACTGCAGTTCCTGCAGTGTTTGTAGTAGACGAAAAGCTCATGTAACAAATGCTGCAGGGGGTTTGCAGGAAAGTAGACAACTGTGATTGTCTTTGACTGTAGTTCCTGCAGTGTTTGTAGGTAAGCGAAAGACTCTTACAGGTAATGTTGTAAGGGAATTTGCAGGGCAACAGACAACCAACAAGAAAAACTGTTGAGTATGGCTTGCTGAAAAATAATACTCAGAAGGTAGACCTCGCTATAGAAAAAGGGTCCAGAGGAGGACGTGCTGGAGGACCAATTCAGGTGGAGGGCCTACTGAAAAGCTCCGGAGGAGGCCTGCGGTAGAAAAAACCTGAAAGTGTTTGATGCAGTATCTTGTGTCTTCCTTTAGATTCAACGGGAAAAAGCTGCAACATCACGGACAATCTTCCACTGTAAAGAAGGAAACCAAGGGCAACAATGAAAATAGGCGCTTGCAAAAAAAACACCTTGAACGGAACGATAATGACTTGAATGGGCTTCCACCACAAAAACATCTGCACTAAATAAACCACTACATTAACTGTATAGAAAGTTGGTCTGAGGCCATCACTAGAAACTCCCTCTACCTGTACATATATCCACCTAGCACCCTCACTATTGCAATGAAAGCTAGAGTAGCGATGCCAAGCAAATAACTTAGGGAATCAGGGAAGTTGGACTGCTGAAAACTAAGAAGTCGGATTGCTGCAGGGAATGGGTGCCTAAAAACAACATGAGTGACCTGTGGGGAAGGCGGTGGGGCAGTTGCACTTGCAGGGAAAGCTGCACATTAGCGATAAGGACTTGTATTCAAAAAAACAAGAAAGATGTAGCTCCTTGATAAGATAGTCGCCTGTCCCGCTCTTATTGATCTTCCGTGAAGCTGTTTGCCTCTCTGCTGACGAGCAGCTACTGAATTAGGACAAAGCAATCCCGATCACAATTATCACCGGGATCAAAATCTCAGGTCTAGGATATCCACTAGAGAAAGAAAGAAAGTCCTATTAATCTTGACATTGAGATTTCCACAGGATAGAGAAAGTCACCTCTTGGCGTTGGGATTTCCGCTAGAAAGAGAAGATCCGATTGTTTCCTCTTCGGAAGCTCGGCTCAGGGCAAGTACAAGTCACGTGGGATTTCCACCAGAGCTGGGCGAGATCCGCACAAGAGTCAGAGAGACGGTCGAGCTTGGGCTACAGCGACCCACTCGTCCAGTTTTAGTTCTGTTCGCAAGTCATGGACAAAGTAATTTCCATTAGAGAGAAAACCGCTCTCGAATTGTTGGCTCTCGCAAGGTCGTTGCAAAGGGAAGGCACTGGTCTCATGGATAGTGTTGTAGGTCGCAAGTCCCGCTCTGCACAAACTGTAGCTGCCGCTATGTGCAAGTCGGTCGATTCCTTCTTCAGAATCATGTGTGATTAGAGGGCCTGTACTGATTTGTTCCGGCAGCGAGGGCTTGCAGAAAGGGTCCCTCCCTTCCCACAAGGACGATGATAGGAAGGGAGTTTCGGCTCTTGGAGGACGACATACGGTATGAAATTTAGCTATGATACCATGTTGAACTTCAGAATAATGCGAAATAAAACATAATTTGGGATTAAGTCAGTATCAATTTATTGATATGAAATGGGGTATAAATAACCTTTACATGAATCCTAGAATAAAACATACAATAAAAAGGAAATAATATGAAAGGAAAGACATTACTATAAATATCTACATTTAATCAATTCATAATAATTATTTAGAGATAAAGGAAGCAACATAAAATAGAAAAGACAAATTAGAAAATAAATAACACTTAATCCAAGGAAATAAATATAAAATGGGAAAGAAAATAACTCATAATCCAAGGAAATAATTTATTCCTCATATATTCTCACATACATAAATCCTTTCCTATGACAAATCCTAACAAGATCTAACATTTATTGGTGATTAATCTTGGTGTTAGATATCATGAGCCGTCAATACAAAGACCTGAAAATATGCCATGTAAATGTATCTTTTCGCTCATTTGGTTTATGAAAAAAAGAAAAAAAGAAAGATACCCAAACACTGCAGCACATGGTCTTTCTGAGCAAATATATATAATGGATATAGTCTTTTTTTTAGAGCACAACTAATGGTTAGTAGTTGAAAATCAAAATATTCTAGCATAACATGAACGCTCTATTGAGAATTAAAAAAATTACAGAACATAAAATGCAAATGAAATTCTAGTGAAAATGATAAAGAATTAAAAGTTGTCCCTCTTGTTGGGCTGAGATAAATTAAGGGAAAGGGGTTCTTTTATATTTTTATTAGGTTGAGAAGGAATTGATATTTTATTTCAGCTGAGGAACTACGAANGCAGTACATGGTCTTTCTGAGCAAATATATATAATGGCTATAGTCTTTTCTTTAGAGCACAACTAACGGTTAGTAGTTGAAAATCAAAATATTCTAGCATAACATGAAGGCTCTAGTGAGAATTAAAAAATTACAGAACATAAAATGCAAATGAAATTCTAGTGAAAATGATAAAGAATTAAAAATTATCCCTCTTGTTGGGCTGAGATAAATTAAGGAAAAGGGGTTCTTTTATATTTTTATTAGGTTGAGAAGGAATTGATATTTTATTTCAGCTGAGGAACTACGAAAGTCAAGACAATGGCGGATAAAATTTTTATCCGATTTTCACTATGGTCAGACAAAAACAATGATTGATTTAAAAGGGTATGAAAGGATACATTGGCCCTCTAAAATTTTAGGATGTCTTTATATATTACATATGCTTTTCTAGTGTAAAATAGTAACAGCATTTTCATAAAAATATTCAATTTGTGCCTCTTTAAAAATTTTAGGATNCACATTGGCCCTCTAAAATTTTAGGATGTCTTTATATATTACATATGTTTTTCTAGTGTAAAATAGTAACAGCATTTTCATAAAAATATTCAATTTGTGCCTCTTTAAAAATTTTAGGATTTATGTTATAAATATCTATTGAAAAATATTGATAGTATTTTCAAAATAGTCCATTTTTGAAACTATCAAGAGAAATTTCTTGTTCCGCCACAAAACAGAGAATTGCAAATGAAAATAATATATATANTAAGTTCATATTTGCTCCAGCAAATCACCATGCGTTTACACCACTAAACCATCAATAGTAAATAAGGCTACAAATGTTGTTACTGTTGTAAATGAAATATGTTCATTGGTATTAAGCTTATGTATAGTTTGGTATTTCTATGCAACACATTTCACTTATACTAGCAAAGTATACACCAGGCACGCACAAGCTCATTGATGATGATAATCATTTCTAACAAAGCCAATAAAGCAACCTAAGCTTCATAATTCTTGCATGAACATTACCGGAAAACAATAGCTGCACAACTTGCTTTATATTATGGGACGAAAAATGCTTTTATATAATGCTTACAAATTCATGTTTCTAAAACATACAACACTTAAGGTATAAACTGTGCCAGCCTTACATATTACAGAACTTCCATAATAAATATGGTCTATAAAATAAAAGTATGATTTATAAAGTATAACAATCAACAAGAAATATAGTAACAACGTGGCAAGCTCACCATAATGATATTAAATACCCTTAGTGCATTTGTCTCAACAGATCATATTTTCTACGCTTAGTTTAATAATGTGATGCTAAATACAAGGCCATATCGCTTGCATCAAGAAAAGGCAATCGATTATAAATTCTGACTTGTGAAGATAATGAAAGCAAAAAAT